>MASP02000634.1:0-40400 GCA_001693025.2 Colletotrichum lindemuthianum | reverse complement strand
TATTATTATTATTATTATTATTATTATTATTATTATTATTATTATTATTATTAATATTATTAATATTAATATTAATATTAATATTAATATTCTTACTAAACTTACTATTAATAGATAGTAAGATGGGGGAAAATATACGGTAAGAAGTAGTAATATTAAACTTATAAGAAATAGGCTAACTGCCTATAATAGTAATAAAGTAATTAGAAGTATTATATACAGAATAATTAGTAAGATACTAGCAGAAAATATTATTAAATTGGAATATTATTTGAATAGTATATATTTTATATTAGGTGGACGTTTAATATAATAGGGATTATGATGGAAATAGGTAAGATTATTATCTAATGTAATAGTAGAATTATTATTTTGGAGATATATAGATTATATAGTGGATATATAATAAAATATTTTAGTTTCTATAGTAAGGTAATTTACTTATTTAAAGTAATTGGTAGAGATAATATAGTAAATATTTAGTATAACTTATAGAAATAAGAAGTATAATACTAAGATATTTATAAATAGATAATATGTTCTGGAGGAGAAAATATTTTAAATTTAACTTTAATTACTTTATATTAATATTAGGATTTTAAATAATTTTATGGAAGGAACTAATAGCTTACTTTCTATTATAACTATTAGTAGATATATTACCTCCTGAAGTATAACTTCAGCCTTTCTACCCCCCTGCTAACTGCTATAGTCAGCCTTAAGTTAATCTAAGCTTAAATTCCTTATAGCTTTAGCAGCTAGTATATCCACCCTATATTAACCTTTTTAATAATAAATAACTCATAACTTCTTCTATATCCACTTTATACCCTTACGCCCTTACGCTATCTATATATAATTTAAATATCTTAAGAGATTTAATAAATACTAATTATAGCTACTTTATTTAAACACTTATTATAACTTTTATTTCTATAACCTTAATATCCTCCAGACTATATTCTACTTATCCCTAAGATAAAACTTCATACCCCTAATATAAAAGCTTTTTGCCACTAATATAAACATTCTCTACTATTAATATAAGCTAACTTATAACTTCTATATAAGTATAGTGGAATTTAGCTTACTTTTATTAGTAAATAATCTTAATATATTAATTAAGTATATTAATATTTCAATAATACTCATATAAATATAGATACTTTCAGTATAGCTCTATAATATCTAAAACCCTTGTAATTATAATATTATAATATTCTAAAATATCTAGTTATTAGTATAGTATATTAATATTAGGATACTATCTAATTAATAACTAATTTCCAAAATTATTAGCTTAATATAGCAGATTATAAAATAACTAGATAATTTTCTTCTAAATATCTAGAGTCTATTTATTAATATTAATATTGATAATATTACTTAGACTTCTTAGAATATATTAATATTCCCTATTATAGAAGTTATAAAGAAATATTTAGAATATACTATTATATTACTCTAGTTACAAATAGCTATATAAATTTAAAGGAAATTCTAATTTTATTATAAAGAATATAAAAAGGTAATAAATTATAGAATACTTAGCTTTTACAGACCTTTTATTTTATTCTATCTTTAAGAGGTTTATAAAGATTCTCAACCTTATAATCTTAATAGTTACTTTCAGCTATATATATTAAATTTTAGCTTTACTGAGGCTTTTACTATATAGATTATTACTATAAGGTTTTCCTCCGCTATAAGGTTAAATATTATAACTGGAGGTAAAACTATCTATAATAACAGGTAATTCTATTACTATTTAAACTAGTTATAAGTTAGTAGTAGTATAAATACTGTTACTAAATAAACTTTATAGTTAGAATTATATATAAGGTGAAAAGCTTAAATACCACTATAGGTATAAAGTAAAAGTAACTAAATTAAATAATTTTACCTATATATTGCCATTTTGCTAAGATTTTAGAGAGAATATAAAGAAGTTTACTTTTATAATAAAACTATAAGGTTTTTTACTTTAGAAGTTTATAGAAGTAGATAAATTTATTTTAAGTAGCTTAAGTAATACTATATAACTTAAAGGGAATTTATATCATAAAATTAGTGAAATACTAGTAATAATATAGTAAAGAAATAACTTATATTATAGTATTTCTACTTATTTTTCTTACAGATAATATATTTTATATTATACTTACTAATAATATAAAGAAGTTTCTTTATATTAAGATAAAGAAATAAGAGATAGCTAAAATATAGTATATAATTACTAGATTTAAGATAAAAAAAGCTTTTATTATGAACTTTAAGGTTATTATAGATATATATTTAGAGGATAGATATAATAATAGTAATATAAGATATTATTACAGAATATATGGTATATTACTAATAAGTAGAAAAAGGATAAGAATAAAGGGAAATATTAATAAAAAAAAGGTTAAGCTGTAAGTATTTAGTAAGTAAGTATAGAGGGGTATTTAAAGAATAGAGGCAGCAAAGATAAAAATTAATAAAGATAGAAAATATATAATAAAGAAGGAAGAAAAGCTACTATAGGTATAGTAAAGTAATTTTAAGAAAACTATAGTAAACCTCTTATAATAGAATAATATCTGAAAACTATAAGTAATAACCTATTGTGGGGCTGATAGTAAATATTATAAATAAACGGAAGAAATAAATAAAGTATTTATAATAATAATATCAAAAACACTTACATTACTATTTAAGGATATAGAATTAGTTCTTAAACTAATATTCTGGTAATAAAAGTAGGTTAAAAACTCTTAATAATAATAATAAGTATTAGTATTATAGTTACTATATAATTAGTAATATTAGTGAAGTTTTATAACTAGAACATAAAATAGACTATATAATTATAGTTTTAGGAATTAAAGCTTCAGAAGGGGGGGATATCTATAAGAATATAACTAATTAATACTATATAGTATATCTAGTAACCTACCAGCTAGATACTAGAAAGATTTTCACTTAAAGAATTCTAATTTAGATTCTTTAAGTAATAGTTTATATAGTAATATAGACTCTATCTATATATCTGAACCTTTCCTAGTTAACACTATTAGTTACACTCTTATAATATTTACTATTCTTTTAGGTAAAGTTTATATTTCTTTATAATTCATATTTTATAGGGTAATTTTACTTTTTCAACCTTTATATAATTAATCTACTATTTATATTATAATATATTTACTAATTTAATTATATTTATAGATATATAAATACTTAGGAATATAGATAGTAAGAAAGAAATAGCAAGATAGATATTAGTTATTAGATATTTATATTATCTTTAGGTTAGTTACTTATATAGTTAGTCTAAGAAGTAATCTTAAAAGAAAATTCTATACAAATAACTACTTCCTAAAAGTTAAGAAGTAATTAGAAGTATTTAAACTTTAGTTACAAAAATATCTTAATAAATCTATTCATATATATATTATTTATTAATATATATATAACTTTGAATAAATTAGTAATATACTATTAATAAAGTTATATATTCTGGAAACTTATATATTACTACTATATTAAGATATATTTACTAGTATTAACTATAAAATAAAGTTTTTAATTATTATTTTACTCAATTCTCTATATATTATCTAGCTTTAGGATAATACTTCTAAAACCTTATTTTAACATTATAGTTTTCTTTATTATGTATATATATATAAAAAGCTTTATCTTTATAATAAATATAATAATAGTAACTTAGTACGTGGACTTCTATTAAATTAATTCCTTAAATAGTAAGATAATATATTTCTGGAAGAATCTTTATATTTTATTATTATCAGTAAGTGTAATATTTCCAGTTATAAGAAATATCTACCCACTTCCTAAGCCACTATAGTATATTATATATAAGGTAGTAAGTAATATAAAGATATTAGGTTATTTAGTTAATTACTGAAAGATATTAATAGAAGAAGTAAAAGCTAAATATTTATAAAGAAGTTATTAGGGTAAATTATAGTTAAAATATATTAATTTGACTTTCTCTTATAACTTCTTTACTTTAGTAATTATGGCTATATTTAAATTAGAAATAAAAATACTATAAAAATAGAAATTAGAGGTAAAATAATATCAGTAAGTTTATAATATTTAGCAACCTTCTTAATATACTAATTATAAATAAAGTTAATTATCTTTACCTTATAATTCTAAATAATCTATATTCTAAGAAATTACTTAATTAGATTTTAATCTTTTATTTTATAAATATCTTCCAGTAAATAAATGGTTTACGTAGTATAAACTACTATAAATTAATGATAGAGAATAATAATATTATCTATATGAAATATAATAAGAACTTTCATATTAAATATTTTTACAAAATAGATATTCTTTCTTATAGGATAAAATCTCAGGTAAATAAAAGTTAAGGAAAACTCCTTATATAAAAGAAGGGAGGTATCTTATAGCCTATACAGAAGATACATAGATTTAATATAGCTACTATACTATCTAAACTCTTTAGAAAGTTAATATTATATAGAAATACCTTTAGAATTAACATATATATTTAAAAGAATATTAATACTTTTTAGTTACAGTATCTTAAAATTAAAGTATATAGTAGTAGTGGTTACTATATAGAAAGTTTATATAATTAATATTATGATATATATTTACTCCAGAGGGTTTAACTATTATAACTTACTATAAACATAAAGTCCTACTTTATAATACTTAAGAAATCTATTTTAATCTTCTTTATATAAAAGTATCTACTTAAGGGAAGTTAACTTTCCTTCTATCTATCTTATAAAATAATTATCCAGATTCCTTTTCCTTAAAATACCTTTATCTTAATATTTATTACTTATAAAGGGAGATTATAAAATTACTTTCAGAAGTAAAAAATATTCTCCCGAATTATAAATAACCTGAGAAGCTAGTTAACTTAGATTAATACTAAATAATCTATAAAAAGACGAATATAATTAATTAAGAAAAGATACTCTAAAGATTATTGAGAAAAAGTTATATTAGTTATACTAATAACTTTAGTATCTCCAGAATTCCACTTCTTTAAGATTATTCTAAAAACATCTTAATATATTAGAAGGTGCTTTATAGAAATATATTCTATCCAGAAAGCTTCTTTTAGATTAACTAAGTATAGGGTAAGATATTTATGAGAATTCACTAAAGTGAAGTTAAGCTAATTAAATAAATATCAACTTAGGAAACTCTTATAAATTTAGCTGATTACTATAAATATGAAATATATAAGGTAGTAGTTAAGCTTGTTGGTTCTAAATAAATTTAGATTAAAATCTCAAATTCTTAAGCTATTCTACATTAATTAATTATCTTTAGCTGCTTTCAAATACTAAAACTTAATTATTAAAATAAATTTACTTTCTATTGCATATATCCTTATATTTTGAATTCTCGGGTTTACTGGATGTTAATATAGTAAAAGCTATAGCGGTGGGTAACTTACTAGTTACCCCACTTAATGTAACTAATTAGATGAGGGGAAATATCCTACAGATTAATCCTAATAGTATATAGTATATATATATATACTGTAATATAGTTTTAGATATAATAAAATAGAAGTATTAGTTATAATCTAGTTATAAATAATTAATTAATTATAAGTCCTTACCTATTATAAACTAATACTAATTAGTAGTTCAACTACTACTAATACCTATTACTATTAATTAACTGTAGATTAGTAAGGAATATCTAAAGAGATAATATTATAATAACTCCTACGGAATTCTCTTAATACCTTTTAAGTAGAAATAGGTAACTTAAAGCTATTATAACTATATACTAGCCTGAGAATATTAATAATAACTTTATAATAGAAACAGAAGTAAAGATAAACTTATAATAATCTATTTACTCAACGTTATATTATATTCACTATATAATAAATTGATAATTTAGATTAATACTAAATTAAGGTAGTAAGTATTAAAATAGAGTAATAAGATTAATATAACTAAGGAAGAAATACATAATAAAATTACTATTCCTCACTACTACTTTCTAATATCTTATATATATTCAACTAATAAGAAATAAGAAAGTATTTTAATAATAGTGGATATAATATACCAGTAACCAGAAGTAATATATTAAATTCCCCCCTTTCTAATATTATATAGAAGAAGTAAAATACCTTAGTTAATATATCTGTATGTATAATGTAACTTACCCAGCAGTTAGAATTTGAGTAATAGAGAAGTAATAATAAAGAAAGAGGTACTTATTTTATATAATAAGGAAGCCCCAGGAATAATTATAAAGATATAACTCTTAATATAAACTGATATACGAATATTCCGGATTTGAAACCGGATAATAATATTAGTCTGTAATTTTTTCCTCTATATATTTTATATATAACTATAATATAGAAGTGTCCCAATTGGAATTCCTCAGCAAGTGGCAAATTATTAAGATATTATAACTAATGCTGAGATAAAGGGTGTTAAGAAATTACTATTCCTTATTTTTATCTATAAGTATCTAATAAGTATTTAATAAAGTAATAGAAAATAAGGTAACTATAAGTTAAACTGATAGATACTGTAACTAGTACAAGGAGAAGGAATATTAATACTAATAATATTACTATTTACTTAAAAAGCTTTATTAGGAGAGTTTTTCCAATAAGCTATATTCTCAAAAAGAATAAGAAGAAAAAGTTTATATTAATAGTAGAATTAGAGAAATAAGAAGAGGAGGAAATAATAAGGAATAATATGAGAGGAGGATTATTTAAATTAAAGGTAAAGTAATATCTTTAACTAGCTAATTACTATAGTTTATTTTTAAAGTCTTCCTCTATAGTAATAACAGGCTAAGAAATAGTATATTAAATAACGTAAGTTTTTATAATTAATAACGTCTTTATATTATTACCTATTATTCCTATTTACTATAGATAGTCTATTTATATAATAAGTAGCTATATTAAATCAATAATATTATTTTTAATAATAACGTTTAATAACTTACCTTATATCTATATATTTAAAGTAAGTTTTTATTAGATTGCTACTAATATATACTAGTTAGATTACTTAGGTTACTGCTAAAGATATTAACTTGAAAAATATTATAAGGTTTCGATTTAGAAGATATTTATAAGGTTTTTACTGAAAGAAGATATCTATCTAATAGTTATAATTTATCTAATAAGTATATATATCTCTAAAGCTGCAGCTTCTAGAGAAACACTTTTTACTAAAATATAGTAAAGTTATACTAACTATAAATATTCTTCCAGCCTGATACTTTAAATATATTTTTCTCCCCAGATTCTATTATTAGTTTTTGTAGGAATATAATTTATAATAATATCCTTATAATTAAAATTCATAAATATAAGAAGGTATTTTAATATATAGAAGTAAAGATACTAGTAGGAATATATTAAAAGGTTATATCTTAATAATATAGTGAAAATATTAAACTTTAGATAAATATTAATAGCAGTATACTTAATTATATTTTTATTTACTATGATATTTATTTATAGAAGGTATAAAGTATTTACTTTAATAAAGTATAGAAAGGTTTCTACATTAATGTTAAAGAATAAACTTTAGATTACTTTGATAATATAGAGAAAGTATTTATATAGGCTCTTAAAAATTATCTTATAGAGAGAGATATATACTTCTTTATAGATAAGAGTATAATTAGAGAGAAGTTAGTAGATATTCTTAAAGAAGAGACGCTAATAAGATACATAGCAGAGAGTATTAAAGTTAACTAAGAAGAATATCTAGCTTTTAGATAAGAAATTATAAACGATTCTAACTTTATTAATAATCTCCTGAAGGTAAAAGGATTTATTGCTATTAATTAATAGTTTTTAATATCTAGAGACTTATTAATAGAAATAACTACTTTATAATTAATATGAATAATATTAATAATATTAATAATAAGAATAATATTAATATTAAGCTTATAACTAATAAAGCTAAATATTTATATAGATAATAATTTACTAAGAATTAAGAGGATAATAAATAATATTAATAAGAATTAAAGATATTTAGAACTAACTAGATTCCTAAGGTTTTATATATACCTTAAAGGAGAATATTAGTTAATACTAGAATACTATATTTTATTTAACTAATTTTACGAGACAGTTAAGTTATTATTTAGTAAAGTATAAAGAATAACTAATACGTATACTAAAGAGAAGTATAATATATTTAAAGATAAGATATAGATATTTATTACTAAATATATTAGTTATAATTTTAGCTGGAATATAATGGAAGGAGTATTTAATATTATACTGGTAGAAGAAGTATATTTATATTATAAGATATTAGTCTTGCTAATTTAGAATAACTTCTTAATTATCCAGATAGCTAGAATAATTAGAGATAAGTTTAAGATACTTATAATTTACTTTAATTACTATAGAAAATGGAAGAAGATAAATCTTAAGATCTTTACTGAAAGTTATAGGTATATTAATATAGTTCAAGTATTTGGGGTAATAATAATATAGATTAACATTTTTTAATATATTTATCTGAATCTATAAGATTAATAGGAGAAGGTTAATAAAGAGATATATATAACTATATATTAAGTATATAATATAAGTAATTCACTTTATAATATTATTAACAAAGTTAAGCTAACTACTAATAGATTATATAAAAAGATAATAGAGATACTTAAAAGCTAAAAAATAATAATTAAAATAAGAAAGCATTTATATTATAAATTATAATTAACTTCTTGCAGATTATATATATAATAGCTAAGAGTGAAACAAATAGTTTAACTGCTTTTAACTAATTTGTCTGTAATATATATAAGATAATAATACTATTTCAGGACAATTTTGCAAGAAGATATAAGTAGGAAATATATAAAATAAATACTGAGTATACTTAAAATTAGTAAATAAATACTAGTTAACAAAATATACGCTAGAGGAATATAAAGTAGCTACCTCATAGTTGAAAAAGGTGTTTATTAGTAATATTACGTTAGTGGAGGAAATTACTCTATATCTTAATAATATATTTTCTATAGAAAAGGTAGAAGAGGAAATATATAATAATATAGATAAGATATTAGAGGATAATTTTGTGGATAACTTAATTTTAGCTGATAGTAAGAAGGAGGCTATTAATATTATAAGATTTATAAAGATATTTTAGAATTATGTCTTTTATTACTTAATAACTACTAATAAATTGGAGATCTTTCTAATTTAATAATATCCTAAAGTTATTTTCAATAGTATTTTTCTGGATACTAAAGTAGGTAAGTTTTCTACTGGAGATATAATATAACTTAGAGCTTTCTAGAGGATTCTTCCTCATATTTTTCTAGATAAAGTAGCTTTAAAGATAAGTATTAGATTTGGAGATAGATAAGGTTTTATAAGTTTTAGTATAGGAAGAGTATCTATATTTTTTGGAAATATTAACTTTAATATTATATTTATAGTTATACTATTTCTACTAAGTCTCCCTAATATAAACTGCCTCTGAATTTATCTTAATAACCTTAATAATAAGATTAAGTAAGGAGGAGTGTTGCTGCCTATAGAAAGATATAATAAATATTTATAATTCTCTATATAGGATAATTTCTATAGTAAGGTTATTAATTTCTTTATAGAGATAGAGATATAATAATATTATAAAAAGTTTAGCTACCTTAATACTTATAAGTTAAATAATATACTTAAGAAAGTGGGTGAAACTATAATAATTAGTAAAATTAAGGTAATTGTAAAGAATGATTATTAATGCTAAATAAATAGTAAAATACTATACCGGTTTAAGTTTCGCCTTAAGGATAACTATAAGTTTAATATAGAGATTATTATTAATATTATATATCTTGATAATATTAGATCTATCCTATATATTATTAATATTTCTATAGTATTTATAGCTATATAGTTTATAAAAAGTATCTCTGTGGAAGATATATAGTACATACTGAAAGTATATTAGATTAATATATATCAAGGTTTCTTAGATAGAATTATTACTAATATAAAATATAATATTATATAGCTAAAAATTGAAGAAAGAAGTTAATAGTATAGATAGTAAGGTTAGGATTATATCAGTTAAAGCTTATAATAGTATTAGTAAAGTAGAATATTATTATACCACCCTATAGAAAGTATATAAAATTATTTAAGATAAGGTATTAGAGATTAATAGAGAGAAGATATTATAAAGTATAGTTAAAGTAGTTAATAATATAAGTAATCTAAATAACCTTATATTAATGTTACTGATTTGTAAAGTATATTTATATTTTAATTTGGTATTATTATTGTCTATAGATATTAAAAAATATATAGTAGCTATTAAGAAGGTAATAGAAGAAGTATATAAGATTTATATTGAGAGGTAAGTTTCTGATATTTTAAATATATATAATAATCCTTCTATTACCTTAGTTTACTATCTACTACTATAATTAGAGATATATATTTATTATAAATATTAAGGATAGATAGAACTCTTTAGGTTTATCTTAATTAATAATAAGATATATCCTATAAAGATAGATAGTAAACCTAGTATCTTTAGATTAATAATAGTTAAACTATATTATTAACTATATACTAAGAAGATAGAAAACTAAATATTATATAATAGTTAGCTACGGGAAGAATATTTAGAAGAGGAAATATTAATAGTAATATTAAATAAGGAGAAGCTAAGATAATAAGGATAATTATATAAAAATATAACTTTTATTATAGAGGCTAATTTTACAAATAATATTTACTATAATATTTATCTAATAATAAAAAAGATAAAGATACTAGCTAAAGCTATTAAATTTTGCTAATATAACCTTATTTAAATACTAGGGAGTTTTTTTGAGAAGTTATATACTATAGAGTAGGAGACTTTACTAACTAAAGGTATACTTTACCTTAGATACTTTAATATTCAAAAATATAATAATATAAGAATCTTTAGCTTCCATTTTCTTATGAAAATTAAAGGTATAGATAATATACTATATAAAAAGTTACGGTTAGTTATTACAAGCTTTGATAATCAGGGGAAGATTATTATATTTATATAGTTACTAATAATCTAATAAAATAGCTACTATCTAATACTAATATTATTAATAATACTTAAAGAGGTAACTTCTATAAAAGTTTATCTTTAAGATATTACGTAAGTATATATATAAGTAAAGATAATATTAAATTGCCTTATGCTAGTGAAGCTACTTAAAAGTTTATATAACTTATATCTAGAGGATATTATTATTATTATAGTTTAACTATTATATAGCTTTACGGAATTAGGTATTTATTAGTATATAATATATTTTAGCAACTATAAGAATTAACTATAAATAGAGATCTTATTAAATAATCTATACTTTATAATCTTTAGGCTTAATAACTTACATTTTAATATTATAAGTATATAAAGAGATAATATGCTTAGATTCTACTTAACTAAGTTTAATAATAAAGAAGAGAAGAAGCTTTAGTAAGTGGAATTTGCAGCTAAACGGAAATTAATATTTATATAATATAAACCCCTTATAGTAAATATTAATATAATTACTATAACAAATAACGGTAATATTACTTTAAGCTAAAAGGGATAAGGTAAAAATATTAAACTTATTAACTATATATTTAAAATTGCAAAGTTAATATATATGAAATAATAGATATAAGGGGTATATATAACCTCTATATACTAACTGGAGGTATACTTTAACCTCTCCGTTACAGCCTAATATTAACATCTAATACTAGAGGATATTAAGATACTTAATAAATACCTAATATAGTAAATAAATAACTTTAAAAGAAGCTTAATATTTATTCTCACTAAAATCAAGATAATAAGGCTATATATATTTATTAATAGATTCTTTGCTAATAATAGTAATATAATATTTTAACGTAAATTTATTCTTACTTTAGAAATTGAGGAGATTAGTAAGAATAATAATACTTTTGAACTTAAAGGTAATATTATTACTTCTTCTCTATTAAGTTAAAAAGAATTATATATAGTATATTAGTTTCTAAGGTTTATAGTATAACTGCGGAAGTTAATATAAAATATATAATATTTACTATATTTAGGTAAGTAACTAAATATGATAAGATATTAATAATACTAATAGTAATTTATATTAATTTCTACTTTCCAAATAAATACCTTATTAAATTAAATATAATAAAAAGAAGTAACTTATAATTAATATTAAATTACTATAAAAATTATATAAAAGAAGAAAGATTTTTAAGATCTGATAAATTAACAGTAAGAATAATTTTACAGACAATATAACTAAAATATCTATTAACTAAGCTTTTAAAGTATTTATTATAATAAATAAAGTAATTATAAAAATAGAAGAATAGATTATAAAGGTTATAGAGGATAATAAGAGAAGAATATAAGAATAAAGAGGGTAGATAGAGAATATTACTACTTGAGGATCTTAAGGTATCTAAGTGATAATAATTAAAAGATATATTTTTAGAAGTAAATACTACTTACAGTATTTACGTAGATTTTAGCATATCCAAAAAAATATATATTACTAGTGGCTAGGTTTTGCATTTTACGTTATTTTTACGTTTTACGCTGTTTTTGCATTTTATACTACTTTTGTATTTTACGCTTTTTTGCGCTTTTGCCACAAAAGAGAGTACTACTAGTATTAGGTTAACTAGATATTAATATAGTAAAAGTTATAGCAGTAGGTAACTTACTAATTACCCACCTTAATTTAACTAATTAGATAGGAAGTATTATTCTACAAATTAATCCTAATAGTATATAGTATATATATATATACTATAATATAGTTTTATGTAAGAGTGTAGCTAAAAGCTTAGGTCAGGGAAGGGAAAGTAGTAAAAGGTAGGTTTCCGTAAGTTATAAGATTTTAACTTATATAGGCTAAATAGTAGTAGCTATAAGAGACTTTTATCCTATAGTAACTTCAGGCTCTATTAGTTATATAATTCTAGCTATTCCAGCTTTCCGTATAGGCTATAGAGTATATATCCTTATAATTATTCACCCCTTTAAAAGCTTTAGGCTCTAAAGCCTATAAATACTATATAGCCGCTTTTAATATATAATATTACCAACTGTTTGCTAGTAGCTTAGAGTTTGAAGATAAAATAATAGTTAAAGTAATAAGTGAAATAATAGTTAAAATAGTTAAAGTAATAGTTAAAATAATAGTTAAAATAGTTAAAATAATTAAAATAAGTTATTCTATAGCTAATTAAACTATAAGGCTTCTAATAGCAAATTAGGCTAATTAGAATATTAATTCTTTAGATATTACTAAGGTATCTTACTTTATCCTATTATACTGAAAGCTTTATAAAATTTCTATAATAGTAGGATATTAATATATATACTAATAATATAACTCTTTAGGAAAAACTGTAAGAGTGTAACTAAAATTCTTAACTAGGAAAGGTTCGGATATACAGATAGAGTCTGTATTACTATATAGACTATTACTTAAAGGATTTAAATTAGAATCCTTTAAGTGAAAACCTTTCTAATGCCTAGCCAGTAAGTTACTAGGCGTACTGCATAGCGTTAGTTAGTTATATCCTTATAACTATCCCCCCCTCCTGAAACCTTAGTCCCTAAAGCTACAGTCACATACTCTACCTTATCTTCTAATTATAAGGCTTCACTAGTGTCGCCAATTATATAGTAACTACAGTACTAATACTTATTATTATTATTAAGGGTCTTTAACCTACTTTTGTTACTAGAATATCAGTTTAAAGACTAATCCCATATCCTTAAACAGTGACGTAATTTTTTACAACGCTATTATTATAGATACTTTATTTATTCCTTCTATTTATCTATTATAATATTTGCTGTTAACCCCACGACAGGTTGTTACTCATAGTTTTCAGACGTTATTCTATCGTAAGAGGTCCACTATAGTTTTCTTAAAGTCGCTTCATTATACCTATAGTAGTTCTTCTCTCTTCTTTATTATATATTTTCTATATCTCTCAATTTTCATTTTTACTACTTCTATTCTTCAGATATCTCTCTACATTTACTCACTAGATACTTATATCCCTATTTTTATTTTATTAACACTTCCCTCCATTCTTATCCTTTTTCTATTCATTATTAATATACCATACATTCTATAATAATATCTTATATTACTGTTATCACGTCTATCCTCCAGGCGTATATCTATAATAACCCTAAGGCTAATAATAAAAACTTCCTTTATCTGAAGCCTAGCAACCGCACACTATACTTTAGCTGTTTCTTATCTCTTTATCTTAATATAGGGAAACTCCTCTATGTCGTCAGTAAGTATAATATAAAGTATATTATCTGTAAGAAGAATAAGTAGAAATACTATAGTGTAAATTATCCCTTTGCTATATTATTACTAGTATTTTACTAATTTTATAGTATAGATTCCCTTTAAGTTATATAGTGCTACTTAAGCTACTTAGAATAAGTTTATCTATTTCTATAAGCTTCTGAAGTAGCAGGTTTTACAGTCTCACTATAAAAGTAAACTTCTTTATATCCTCTCTAAGGTTTCAGTAAAGTAGCAGTATATAAGTGAGATTATTCAGAATTCCACCACTAATATAAAACAATCAAAATTAACTTTAGAATATCTTCTCCTCTAGGAGATATTATCTATTTATAAGTATCTAAATATTATACTTCTTATTTCTATAAGTTACTCTAAACAATTACTATACCGTCTCCACTAATTACTTTAAATAGGTAAATATTCTTAGTATAGAGACTAAAATACTTTACTATATATCCACTATATAACCTGCATATTTTTAGAATAATAATTCCACTATTATGCTGGATGATAGTTTTACCTATTTCCTTAATAACCCCCATTACACCAGACTTTCACCTGACGTTAAGATATATACTATTAAAGTGATACTACAATTCAATAATACTTTCTACTAATATCTCGCCAATTATTCTGCATATAATACTCCTAATTACTCTATAGCTATTAAAAGCAGTCAGCCTATCCCTTATAAATCTAATATTACCACTCCTCACTATATACTCTCCCCTATCTTACTATCTATTAATAGTAAGTCTAGTAAAAATATTAATAAGGATAATAATAATAGTAATAATAATAATAATACTAATAGTAGTAATTTATCTAGTAGTAAGTCTGAAGCAGTTAAAACCCCTTTAAAGCTCCCCTATCTATTTACGTCTATTTACTATCCTATTAGTAGTAATATTATTACTACTCCTTATCCTTAAGGTTATATTATTATTATTCCTAATAGTCCCTCCATAAATACTAACCCTTCTGTTAGTTATACTATTAAGAAAGCTATATCTAATTATTCCCCTTCTAATAATATTTATATAGTAAACCCTCTATATTAATCCACTAATAGTAGTAATACTAATAATATCATAATACTAAATATTAAAGAGGATACTGATAAGTCTAATAATAAACTCCCTCTAAAAAAACGTAAGACCTATTTACCTAATATTACTATTATCTTATTATCTTCTGCAGCCTCTCACTAAATACCCACTACTACTTTTAAGAAAGCTACTCTAAAGAAAGCTACTTCTAAGAAAGCTACTCCTAAGTAAACTACCACTCCCACTATCACTCTAAAGAGAAGTTAGAAATACTCTTATAAAAATACTCCTAAGTTTTAAAAGTATTTAATATTCTTAACTATATATACTAACTAATTTATTACTGAGGTTTATAGAGTTTCTAGTTTAAAGATATACCCCTCAGAATACTATTTAAAATATTTAAATAGTTAATAGATCTTTTTTCTCTCCCCTCCCCTCTATATAATATCACTATAAATTTAGTATTAATATTAATTATCCTACTTCCTATAGTAACATATTATCTATTCCTTATATTTATAGATAGTTTCTGTCGTATTACTTAGATTAACTACAGTCTCCCAGATATTATACTCTACTAACTAACCTACCTATTTTACAAAAAAGTATTTATTAAATCTATCTCCTTATTTACTAATAATCTCCTCAACTTCCCACTCTACTAAATTATCCTCTAACTCAAGCAGGATAGCCTAAATATTACTATTATCTTACTAGTCTATCTAAAGTTTAAGGGATAAAACTAGAAATATATTATATATCCACCAGTATTACTTCAATAAATACACCCTATATACCTATTTTCTAATTCTCTCAGTAATAGAGACTTTAATATACTTTAACGCCAGCTTTCTATATTTAAACCTGAAATTCTTTATTAAGAGCCTAACAGTAGCTCCACATATAAACTCACACTACTTATACCTCACATTATATATCTTTACCTAGCTCTCCACAGCTATCTACTAGTAGGTTACTATTTTTCAGTATAGCTAGCTAATATAGTTAACATACTCTACTATACTCTATACTACCAGGTCGCTCTTTACTACATATTTAACTATTTATAGGTAAAATCTATACAGCCTTTCTATCAGCAAGTAGCTAGTAGTAGTATATCTACTATTATTATATATAAATATAACTTCTTATAGTTATATTACCTAGACTGTAAGTAAGTCCCCAGTAAATACCTAGAGATACTACTCTAGAGTCTAATATATCCACTCAGTTTACCTATCAGTCTGTAGATAATATACTATTAACAGCTATCATTTAATAAAACACTCCACTATAAATTCCTCCCAGAACTAACTAGTGAGAAATTTATCTCTATCACTAATAATACTTTCTAGAATACTAAATTAGCACTCAACTTCCTCATAGAGTATTACTGCTAACTCTATAGCTATTATCCTCTTTATTATTAGAATAAATAAAATAAACTTTATAAACCTATCTATAATTATAAGGATAGTATTATATATACTACTATCTCTCTAAATACTCTCTAGAAGCCTAGTAATAAAATCTATACTAAGTTCCTAGAATAATTCTATAGAAATTAGTAGGAACTATAACTACCTATATAACTTATACTATAGCATTCTAATACTTTAGTAAACCTAATATAATACTATATAGTCTTATATATCTATAGCTAGATTACTCCAGTAGAAATTCCTCTTTACTAGATTATAAATCTTATTTATATCTATATATTCTGCTTTATATTTACTATAATATAAGTAAAGGATTTTATACTTTAGAGACTCTATATTTAGTATAATTAATCTTCCTTTAAAGAAAAATATTTCCTCTATACTAACTAAATACTTACTTATACCTCTAGCTATTCTCTAAGCTTTCTCTATATATATCTAGTAATTTTTATTATAAGTCTGTAACCTTTTTATAAATTATTCCAAATCCTTAGATACTCCCAGGGAGTATACTATTTTATCTTTTATAAGCCTCCTTATTACTGAATATGGAATATACTATATTAGGATAGTAACCCCAGCCCTCATTAAGTTCTCTCTGCCACCTAATACTTATTAAGCATTCTCTATCCCTCCATACTCATCCTAGCTGTAGGTAACTATAGCTATAATTATTACTATATTTCTAGTATCCTAATAAAAATTCTACCTTCAGGAGGTTAAGTATCCTCCACCTCTAAGACTAGCTTCCTTGCTGAAGTATCCTTCCTACTTCTATATTATCTAGATAAAGGCTTTTACTAACTTTAAGCTTCCCTGGACTTTCGCAACCACTTTACAGGTATCTACTAATAGTAACTTTATAAGTTAGAGCTTATTCATAAAAGTTAGCAGTATATTATAATATTCTACCTCCCTCTTTATATAGTCTAGCTACCTAGATAGTCTATCTACCAGATTTATTACCTCAGGTTAATACTCTAGATTAAAATCAAATACTGAAAACTTATAGATCCAGTAGGTAAGCCTTCCCTAAAGGTTCTATATAGAAGTTATAATAACTCCTATTAGTACCTAGTAGTCTATAAAAACTATAAACTTCTTAGAGAAGCCTATAAAGTAGTATCCCTAGTAGTCTAGACTCTTAATAATAGTAAATAGTTCCTACTATTCTGTCTCCCACCTTTACTCTATTTCACTAAGTTTCTTTAAGTAGTAGGTAATAGGTTACTATTAGCCCTCTACTAACTATAATAGGATACCTAAAATAGCCTTTTATAATACATCTATTTCCATTCTAATCTCTCAAAGAAGATCCCAATATTAGAAAATAGTTACTAAGTAAAAAGTATCTTATAGCATTATAAATACCACTTATATATCCTTAAGCTATAAAAATACCTTCTTCTCTATATCCCCCTTCAGGAGTATAGTAAGTAACACTATCACTCTAGAGTATTTAGTAATAAACTTACAGTAGAAATTATAGAAACTTAGGAATATCTAAAGTTTCTTAAATATCTCTAGCAGCTTCCACTTAGTAATTACTTACACTCTAATTAAGTTTATCTTAATATCTATCTAGATTATAATATAGCCTAGGAAACTAGTCTCCTCTATATAAAACTCACACTTAGAGAGTTTTACAAAAAGATATACTTTATATAGTCTAATAAGAACTTATAATAAGATACTAATATAATCCTCCTTAGTTCCAATTATATAAACTATAATATTATCTATATATACTATATAGTAAATATTAATTAGTCTAGCAAATATATAATTAATATATATCTAAAATATTACAGATATATTTATAAAACTAAACAGTATAACTATATATTTATAATAACTATACTTTATCCTAAACACTATCTTCCAATAATCTTCTAGCTTAATCTTAATATAGTAGTAAGTATCCTTAAAGTTAATCTTTAAAATCTATATTACTCTATAAAACCTATCTAGAAGTTTACTAATAAGAAGTAGTAAGTATCAGTTCTTAATTATAACTTTATTAAATTCCCTATAGTTAATATAAAAATATAGAGAATTATCCTTCTTTAGTATAAACAAGATAAATATATCCACTTCACTTATTAATAGCTATATACAACCATTTACCAGATTCTCCACAATATATACTCGCAATTCTTTAAGTTATTACTTACTTAGGAGATAAATAAAGCTATATAGTAGTTTCTTACCTAATTCTAAATTAATAGAATATTCAGTATTCTTAAATACTGAAACAATCTTCACTACTACTTTATTAAACGCTCCCCACTTGCTTAGTAGTTCCTTAGGGATATCTATAGTTACTATAACCTAATCTAATTCCCCTAATATCTTAATATAAACCTCTAAGTTATCCCCTAGTCCACTAATATAAAGTATATAAGTAGTCTTATTATTCTTAATAATCTCTTAGGTAAATACCTCTAGTTTAGTAATAAATATATACTTATAATGCCACATATTTATATAGATATTAATTATAATACCCTCCTAACCTATAGAGTATTAACCTAACAGAAGGTCTAAATAACCCTTAAGCTAGTAAACTTCAGTAAATAGTTAGTATATCTTCCGGAAATATCTTTCTAAATCTATAAGGAAGAAAGTTAACTAATAAACCTTCCCCAAAATTAATACTAATTTATTAAACCTTTCTAATACTAATACTTCTATATCAACTAGTATTAAGTATAATATCTTAGCTAACTATTCACTAATAAGATCTATCTGTAAGTATAAGTCTATATCTACTACTACTTCTTATTCCTCCACTCCTTAGAGAATAATCACTAAGCTCTTAACTATCTTCCTAATAGGAATTAACTTCTTAATTAATATAGAAACTATTAGTTATATCTCTACACCTACTTGTTTCTCTAGTTATTTCCTATATAAAAGTTAGTATTAGTAGTTTACACTAATACTTAGAACCCTAACACACTCTACCCTCAGGCAGTTAGTAGTATCAAGTTAGCTCCCACACTACTGCAATATTACGCAGCTCTATATTCCATCTTACTATATATAAAACAGACCTCTAGGATCTATAGTATAGCTAGAATATATAAGGTCCTCTATATTAAAGTTAGTATAATATTCCTTAAACCTCTAGTATCAAAATAGTATCTAGTAGATATTAAAAATATAGAGGGGATAGTCTTCCCCAGTATCCTCAAAGCCGAAGCTAATTAAAACACTTACATATCTAAATAAAGTTACTTACATCCTCTATCTCTTATCAACTTACTACTATACTATCACTTAAGCTCTTATAGCTATTCTATTTCTATTATAACTTTTCAAACTTTTAAGAGGGAAATCTTAAATTTCTCTATCTCTCTCTTCAAGCTAGAATATAATCTATAGAAAAAAATAAAAACCTCCCCTTTATTCTACTTAAATCCTAGAATATCCAGATTCTAATAGAATACTAACTACTCAGTATAATATTATATTAGTAACTAATACTTACCTTATTATACTTCTTTAAGCTTCTATTAGTACAGCTACTTCTATATTTCTAGATTAATATACTATTAGCAAATAAATATAATAAATTTAGCTTATATAGATTTATCCTCCAGATTTACTTTATAGTTTCACTATTCTGTCTGAAAGTATAATATAAGCCTTATAAGTACCTATTAGATCTACTAGTTTATAATACTATCCAGCTAAATTTAATAGTTATCCTTAATAGCTACAATCCAGTTATTAACTTATTTAACTATAAATTCCTCCCTTATTATCTTACAGTTATATAAAGATAGCTTCTCCTAATCCTTAGGCAGTCTAAACACTAATAAATACTCAGTAAGTTATTATATAAATATAGTAATCTAATCCTTATAGACCTCCTACTATCTTTATATTTATTCCTAATATATAACTATTTATAACTATATAGTCTTAAGTATCTTACCTATCATATCTATAAGATCTAGCTTCAGTCAGAATAAAAATTAGGATTATTTATCAAATATAGAAGTAGATCACTAAATATATAATAACCACTTAATCCTCCAGGTTAAAATTAAAGAAAATATACCTCCTCTCCTAAACCTAGAAGGTATATACTCTATATCTTAGGCTGTATTCTAGATAAAGCTATCTAGTAAGTTTGCCTCTAGCTTATCTTCAGCAAGCTATCAGCAAGAACTTATATTAACACCAGACCCTAATTCATCCAGAGGAGGATATAGAATTTCTTCCTTATAGAAAATATCCTCCTTAGGAGTAAGCACTTATCCACTATTATCACCTAACTCTCTATAATAATATAGTATAATACTAGCAGTTTCGCTATATATATCCACTAGGTTAAGTATTAATTACTAAAGTTCGTTAAGACTTATATCAGCTACACGCCTATAGGCTGCATACTCTCTATATTACTAATTATTACCTAACATCCTTACCTATACTAGTCACTCAAAAATAAATAGAAGCAATAGAATTATAAGAATGTAACTAAAAGTCTTAACCAGGAAAGGTTCGAATATATAGGTAAAATTTATATTACTATATAGACTATTACTTAAAGGATCTAAGTTAGGATCTTTCGAGTGAAAACCTTTCTAATACCTAGCTAGTAAGTCGCCAGGCACACTACATGGCATTAGTTAGTTATATCCTTACAAAAACCTAAAGTATCTAACTTCTTCCTATTATATTAGAATTTAAGAAATATATCTAACAGTAGAATATTAATATATATACTAATAATATTATATTATATTATAGTATTAACCTCTAGTGAGAACTTTCTTAGGGCGCCCTTAGTATACCCTTAGTAATACCCTCAATATAATATATATACTAATACTTTTTTTTATTAAACTTTAGATACTATAAATATCTTTATATTCCAGCCTCAGTAAGGAGAACGTAATTATATAAGCTCTTAAAGTCTCTTATTATATACCTTCTTATTATACTATAATATTAACCTCTAGTGAAAACTTCCTTAAGACGCCCTTAGTATATCCTCAGTAATACCTTCTATATAGTAAAACCTTACTAGATACCCTCTTTAACTATACTTTATATAGATTTTATTATAGTAGTAAGTAGCTATAATATAGTCTAATTTACTATATATCTTACATATAAATATAGATATCTTAAGGTGAAGCTTTTTAGCTGAAGTTACTTTATTACTAATTATCTTACAGTATATATATACTAAGCTGTTAGCAGTATTATAGCTAGTAGCTCTTTTAGTAGTAGCTTTCTTATTAATATTACTGGAGGCTTTATAAAGCTATAATATCTTCTAGAGATATTTAGCTACTAGGGTTACAGCTTTCAGTTACTAATTATTAAACTTTTAGCATTATAAATACCTCTATATTTTAGCCTTAAGGTAGTATAAGAAGGTATATATATAGGCTTTTAAGACCTTAAGCTCTATAATACCTAGAGCTTAATAAATTGCTAACTATTTAGCGTAGAACTTTAGTGGTAATTAGCCTATATACTAAAGTATATAGAGTAAACTATAGAGATATAACTCTTATAAGGTAGAATTAGTTAATAAGTAGTAAGTAAATACTATAAAGTTAGCTTATATAGAGTTTAGTAGTATATAATAGTAGTTATACTATAAGGTCTGAAGGATATATAATAACTTTATTATAGTTTACTAAATCTTCTATACCTCTAAAGTTTCTAGCTGTAGTATATAGCTATCTCAGATTACTATTAGCTAATTCTTAATTTTATATAGGATAATATTTTTATAAAGAAAGCTATAGGGATAACTAGAAGGTCTTAAGTAGTTTTGATATTTATAGGCTACTGAGGAGGCTATTAATAGTCTAGAGCTTACTAATAGTATACTATTAGATATTCAGTCTATTACAGCCTCTATAAATAAAGACTATTACTTAAGAAAGTATATAAGTATTATTATAGTTACTATATTACTTAAGTTACTAGCAGCTACTTATATTAATATAGTTAGTATAAAGGTTACTGTAGACTTACAAGAGGATATATTTTCAGAAGGTATATTTTCGGAAAGTATATCTTTAGAGGCTGTATTTTCAGAGGCTGTAATTTAGGGTATTATTATTCTTAATATAGTCGCTAATTAGTTAGCAGGCGTTTATTATAATAAAATTATTACTGAAACTCTGGTTTTGCCTCCTTGTGAGTGAGAGAAGTAGAAGTTAAAAAATTATAAGAGTGTAGCTAAAAGCCTAAGTAAGGAAAGAGAAAGTAGCAAAAGGTAGGTCTCTATAGGTTATAAGACTTTAACTTATATAGGCTAACTAGTAGTAGTTATAAGAGGCTTTTATCTTATAGTAACCTCAGGCTCTATTAATTATATAATTCTAGCTATTCTAGCTCTATATACAGACTATAGAATATATATCCTTATATTTTAGATATAATAAAATAGAAGTATCAGTTATAACCTAGTTATAAATAATCGATCGATTATAAATATTTATTAATTATTAACTAACATAAGTGTATTTAATATATAGAATATCTTTACTTATTACTAAAAAAATTTACTTTATAAAGATATTAATTTAAATATAGATAAACTTCTTAATCTTCTTAGCAGGTGAGAAAACTTAGAATTAATACTTCTAAGTAAATTTAATAACTTAGCGATTAACTTAAATATAAGTAACTAATGTACTTATTCTAGAGGAAGCTTACTAGAGGTAATTTTAATATCTTAAAGCTTCTTCTTAACCTCTATAATAATACTAGAGGCAATTATTATATTATAAAATAAAATATAAATAATATTAACTAAATTAAGAATTCCAGGTATCTGGAATATATTATTTATAATATTCAAGTTATTTTAAATCTCCTTAACCTCCACTCAAGTAAGGCTTTTTAGAATAATCTATTTAGTATCCACCTTTATATAAAACTAAAATTTATAAAACTAAATATTATATATTATAAGTATCTAATTAATTAGAGAAATTGAAAGTTAGTAAAAATTATATATATTAAGTATATATTACACCAGATATTTAATACAACCCCTTAGTTTTACATTAAATTATTATCTATAAAGTTTCTATTTTTACTTTCTCTTAAGTAAATATACTTAGTATCTATATATATGAAGATAACTTTAGCTAAAATAAAAATTATCTACTAAAAAGATAATATCTCCTTAGATATTCTACTTTATATATTACTGAAGCTATTTTTCTTTAATCTTAAGAGGTAACTTTTAACTAAAGTTTACTTAAGGGCTAATATTATAAATAAAGGTGGTAATTGTTACTAATTTTAGCTATAGGTAAAATAGAAAATTTATATTGATAAGTATTCTAATAAATTTAATTATAATCTCTTAATTAGCATATTTCTAACTATCTACTAACTTCTTTATATCTAGGGAAGAAAACTGAAATTCAATTTCCTCTTCTTTACTATATTGCTAATATTTTATTTATCTATTAATTACAATAATAGCTTTTTTGATATTCTATCAAATTTTATAAATAAGAAAATCTTTCCAATTAAGTCTATTATGTAAAATAATATAATATATTGAAGATTTATTTCCGAATCTTATTCTAAAGAATAAAAATAAAAAGATAGTTAGTAAATTGATTTTTAATTACTATTACTTAATGTAAGAAATAATAAGTAAGTAGGTAATTAAAAAGACTCTAAGTAAATAATAATAGAATTACTAAATATAATATTTTAACTTTTACTAAACGATAACTTAGAACAAATAAATTATTATATAATATTTAAATTTTAAGTAAGTAGCTACTTTAACTTTGAACCCCCTAAGTATAAGAAACAACCTTAGTGAGGATATTCGACTTTTACTAACTTAATTATAAATACTATACGTATATTAAACATTCTTATTTACATAAGGATTTCCTTAAGAAATAGAAACTTATTTAAAATATATAAAGATTAATAATATATATCATACTAAATAGATTTATATTAAAGTAGGCGGAAATAGAAGTATATTTAAAGAAAACTAAATTTAAATTATAAAAAAGATTATATATAATAATATTATTCTTCTTCTTTCTGAAGTAAAGTATATAGTTAAACCTAAAATACTAAACTTCTTTTTGTAATATGATATCCCCAAAATAGTATTTAGAAAACGTTCTCAATATAATAAATATCTTCTAGAACTAAATATATCTTTATTTTATTAGAAATATTAAAAATAACCTTTAGTATATAGTATTTCGTTATTAAAATTAGAAAGAATATAGTGTTACTTTCCACCTATATATTAACTAAAGAAATTCTATAAAAGTTAAACTCCAGAAGAATCTTTTAGTTTATAGGGTGGATAATATAATAGTTATTTATAACTCTACTATTACTAAATAGATAGTATAAAAGAGTAAAAATAGTAAAAATACTAAATAACTTTAGAATTATATAGTAGAATATCTTTAAGAGAAAAAGATTAATAATAATAGCTACTATATTAGAAGAATATTATAAAGTCTATTAAAATTAGTTACTTTAGAAATAGCTTCTATTATAGCTACTATTTCTCCTCTCTCTATAGCTACCTCTTTATCTAAAAAATAAAGAGTCTAAAGGAGGATTAGTAATAACTAAGACTTTTAGCTACTATATATAAGTTAGCTTGATATAAGGTTAATATAATAATTCTGACTAAGATAGTTTTATATTAGAACTCTACTATTATCTAAAACAGTTTCACTATATTTATTTAAGTTTTCTTTTAAAATAATCTTAAGTCAGCTGCAGTTAAGGGGGAATTAGATATAATTAGATATATTATAGAAGTATATTATAGATAGTTCCACCTAACTTACTATCTATAAAGTAAATATAAAACTTTTTAGTAACTATTTTATAAGAATCATAAAACTCCTTCCTTTATTATAGGAATTCCCTAAGACTTTATTATAGTAAATAATATTATAGAAGATTTCTTTATACTTTTATAGTAAGAGAAATTCAATATTAATATATTTATTTATGATAATTTATTTAATCTTAATATTCACTTAATCTAGAATAAATTAGACTTCCACTATATTTAAAAAGCTTTCTACTATTAAAATCTCAGAAGTCTTAGGAATATTATACTAAATAATATAAAAGTAGATATTACTTTAGGTAATATATTATATAGATATATTATTTAAAGTTTTTATCTAAATCAAAACTAAAATATACTTTTTTCTAATACTAGTTAGAATACTGAAATTCAATAACATAAGATAATATTTAAGATTAATAACAAAGCTATTAAGTAAGATATTAGTTACTAAAAGTTATTTAAAGTAAGCTATTTAGAGGAAGGTAATATTAATAGTTATATTAACCTATTACTTAATAATCTCAAGATATATCTTAATTTTTCTGTTATTAGAGTCTTGAGTTACTAAGAGATATATATATACTAAAAATTAATTTTAAATACCAGGGAAACTAATAGTTATTATAAAAGTAGAAGTATTCTGAAATAACGTTATTTAAGAAATTAGATATAAGATATTATCTTAGATAAGTTTATTTTGGAATTATAGTATAATATATACTACTTAGATAAATTAGTTATAAATATTCTTATCTTAAATATAGTCCCTAAGAAAATATATATCCTCCTGGAAGTTAAGTTTAAAGAAATAAGAATTACTTAGATTAATATATTTCCAAATATTCCTTACTTTAGTATAATACTTAAAAATATTATACTATTAGGGTTAATTATAATAATAGTTAAGATAGATAAAGATATTAAAATCTTATAGTATTATATAGAAAGATATTATCAAAATAATTAAATTATTAACTAACAAGAAGAGAAAATTAAAAAGAGAATTTAAAGATAATATACGCTGAATAGATATAGCTTAAATAATATATTTTAGAGGATATTTAAAGTTAAACTTATAATTATAGTAAATTATATTATTAAATCTATTAAGATTTAGTTACTTTTACTTTATACCTATAATAGTATCTAAACTCTTCACTCTATATATAATTCTAACTATAATATTTACCTAGTAATAGTATTTATACTAATACTAACTTATAACTAGTTTAAATAGTAATAAGATTACCTATTATTATAGATTATCATACTTCTAGTTATAATATTTAATCTTATAGTAGAGGAAGATTTTATAGTAATAATCTATATAATAAGAAACTTAGTAAGGCTAAAACTTAATATATATAGCTGAAAATAACCACTAAGGTTATAGAGTTAAGAACCTTTATAGACCTCTTGAAAATAAAACAAAATAAAAAGCCAAAAGCTAAATATTCTATAATCTATCGTTCTTCTATATCTAAACTATCCTCAGTACTACCTTTATAATAGAACCAGAATTCCACTAGCAGGTATACCAGCTATAGCCGCAAGGAATTCAGCCTTATATTATCTCAAGACTAACTGCAGCAGCTAGCAGGAGTGGAAGAGCTAAAGTTATACTTCAGGAGGCAATATATCTACTAATAGTTACAATAGAAAGCAAGCTGTCAGCCCCTCCCAAATCTATAGAAATAACTAAATAAAAACTTATTTTTATAAGAAACTATCTATCAAATACATATTATTTAGTATATAGACTTATAAATATATCTTATATAAAAAGTATCTTACAGAAGTAAGTTATATAAATCAAAATAGTAACCTATAAACCTAAAGTTATTATAATAATTTCTTATTCTATTTATTTATTTCTTATTTCTTTTTTTATTTACTATTAATATATATAAGAATATAGTTTCTTATAGCCTATATAAAGCCGGGATAGTAAGAATTATGTAATTAATAGAAGCTTAGAGCCACTATAAAGCTATTAAGCTTCCTATAGAATAAAAGCTTTCTTATAGCTACCACTATTTAGCCTACTAAGTTAAAATCTTATAACCTATAGAAACCTACCTTTTGCTACTTTTCTTTCCCTTACCTCAGCTTTTAGTTACACTCTTATAATTTTTCAGCTTCTACTTCTTCAAGAAAGTAAGATAGGAATTTCAGTAATAACTTTATAATAAATACCTGCTAACTAATTAGTATCCACATAAAAAATAACTATATCTACTAATCGATCGGCATCTATATGAAGAATAACTATATCTACTAACTACTTAGTATTAATATTAAGAATACCTACAGTCTCCGAAAATATAGCTTCTAAAAATATACCTTCTGAAAATACACCCTCTATTAGTAAGTATATAGTAACTCCTATACTAGCTATATTAATATAAGCAGCTAAAGTAAGTAAACTGGCTGCCAGTATAGTAATAGTAATTATAATAACGCTTATATACCTTCTTAAATAATAGTTTTTATTTATAGAGGTTATAATAGACTGAATATCTAATAGTATATTATTAGTAAGTTTAAGGCTATTAATAGCCTCCTTAGTAGCCTATAAATATTGAAACTACTTAAGACCTTCTAGCTACTTCTATAATCTTCTTTATAAGAATATTACTTTATATAAAATTAAGAATTAGCTAACAGTAATTTAAGATAGCTATACTTTATAGCTAGAGGCTTTAGAGATATAAAAGGTTTAGTAGGCTATAATAAAGTTATTATATAGCCTCCAGATATTATAGTATAATTACTACTATATATTTTCACTAGACCCTTTATAGGCTAACTTTATAGTGTTTACTTACTATTTATTAACTAATCCTACTCTATAAAAGTTATACCTCTATAGTATACTTTATATTTTTCAGTATAAAGGTTAGTTTTTACTAAAGTTCTATACTGAATAGTTAGTAATTTACTATACTCTGGATATCCCTATTAAGATATTATCGTTTTATATATTTACCTTTTTCTACTACCTTAAGGTTAGAATATAGAGGTATTTATAATATTATAAGTTTAATAACTGGTAACCGAGGGCTATAGCTCTGGCAGCTAAGTATCTTTGGAAGATATTATAGCCTTATAAAGCCTCCAGTGGTATTAAGAAGAAGGTTACTACCAAGAAGGCTATTAGCTATAATATTACTAATAGTTTAGCGTTAAAGAGGCTTTATATTAAGAATTCGATTATTATAACCTATTGGAACTATAAGACCAAGAGAATACCCTACAGGGCACCCAGTAGCTACAGAATCTTTATATATAAGGTAATATAGAAATATATGAAACTCCACTTAGTATAGAAGAACTATAGTGTAAGTTATATAATAGTAAGAAGAACTAACTAATAATAAGCAGTCTAAATATTAGAATTAATATATTAAGGATAGTCTATACTAGAAACTAGCTTTAGAATATTAATTTCTAGAAATTAGAATTTATATATAGAATAAGCTTAAGTTTACTTAAGGTTAAACCTCTATAGCTTTTTAGTAATTAACTTTATCATTATCCTTAGATATTTTTAGCTTTATTTCCTAAACCTTTTATTAAATTTACATATAATTACTATATACTTTAAAGACTTAATCTTATTAGTATTATAATAATACTGTTACCTATATATTATAACCTTAACTTACTACTAATAAACTTACCTTTATCAAACTTAAGGTTAGCTATAATATTTTAATTACTTCTATTTAGTACGTTAATCTTATAATATCTACTTTATAGTATCTAGAAAAAAATATTACTATATCTGCTAAATACTAAACTTATTCTACTTCTTCCGGTTTTTAGGGAATATTTCCTAAGGGTAAATAACCTATTAAGTTTGTAGACTAGAAAATAAAGAATATTAAATCCTCTAGTAATAAAGAGAATAATATTATTAAGTTTATAAAATAGGTTTAGAAAACTAATAGAAATATAGCTGAAATATAGGAGATTATTAATAGTAATACTATAAAAGTTACCTAACTTCAGTAGAATTTCTATAATAATCTAAACTAGTAGTAACTTCTAACCTTTTAGTAGAAGGTGAATATTTTTTATATTACTGCTAATATTATTCAGATTTTAGTCAAGTTATATAAGAAACTCTAACTTAACTTACCTTAAACCTTTAATAGAACTTCCAGATATATTAAGGAATTTCTTACTTAAATTAAAGTTTATTATTAGTTTTATAATCTTAGTTTTCAGAATAAAGATAAATAAGTTATTTACGTCACTTTATTCCTTAAGGTAAAAGCTTTTATATAGTTTTAACCTTATCTTACTAACTTCCTTACTTAGAAAAAGAATAATTCTAAGTTAGAAATACAAAGTATCTTTACAGGCTACTATAACTTTAAAAACACTCTACTTTTACTATTTTAAGAGTTAAATAAGTAATAATAGTATAAAAAAGATCTTACAGCTTTTAAGTAGAAAGATATAGCTATATACTATATAGCTAAGTTTGAAATATATTTATACTAAACTTAACTATACTAATAATACTAAGATTCTTACATTTTACTAAGATCTGGAAGAAGATATTAAAGATAAACTTATTAAATAAGGTAAACCTAGTAACTTTATTATATTATAAAAACTTACTATTAAGATTAATAACTGACCTTTTAAATACTACCGTAAGAAAGGTAAATAGTAATAACTTTAATAACCTAACAGTAAATATAAATACTAAGAATTATTATATAACTACTGGAACTAACGTAATAATTAAGAAACCAGATAATAACTTACCTTACAAATAAAGATATCTTACGGCTACTATAGTAAACCTATAAATCTTACCACTAAAGCTACTATTAGAAATAATAAATAAGAAAACTTTAAATATTATAATTATAATAAACCAGATTATATAGCTAAAGACTGCTGCTTACCTAAATATGAGTAATAAGAATAATAGTTTCAGCTAGTATCTATATATATCTAATAAATTAATATTACCAAAAAGGAAATATTTTATACCTCTCTAATCTGGATAGCCTATTTCAATAATATTTATATTTTATACTATGAATTTAAGAATAATATAAAATAGTATGCTAATAATCCTTCTGTATAATTAAAATACTATACTAAAAAGATACTAATAGTAGCTAATATTGCGAAAGAAGAAAACTTTATGCTAGTTCCTAAGGAAAACTGAATATAAGAAAATAAAGTAGTGATTCTATAGCTACAGATAGCTAAGAGAGATTTTTACTATAGAATTAATTAAATACCTAATAGGTCACTTCTATAATAAATTCAGTATTAGATTTAGCAAAATATTAACGTCAGAGGAAACCTTCCTCTGACTTAAGCTTTTAAATAATTACTTAAGGTAAGTAATAAGATACTAATAAAAATCCTTATTATAATTAAATACTGTAAGCTGGAATGTAAGGTTAAGAGATAACTTAATAACCTCTATCAGTAAGAATATATTAAAGTTAGGTTAGAGATTTATATTAACCTAAGAAACGTATTTAGGTTAATTAATAATAATATTAAGTTAGATAATAATATTAATATAGACTTAGAATTCTCTATTTTACAGCAACTATATAGTAATAAAGATAAGTAACTTAAAATTAAGAAGATTCACCTAACTTAAAATAAATAATTTATTATATTTTATAAAGTTTCAGATAATTAAATTCTAAACTACCTAAAGATAATCTTCTATAATACAGATTATAAACTTCTATAAATTAATTACCTAGCTTACTAAACTATCTTTTAGATATATTATATACAAGATAATTATATACTACACCTTAGTAATACGTCTAATAGATAATTCTTCATATATTAATTTAATTATAATTCAATTCCAAATATATACCTTAATATAAATCTACTATTTTGCAAACTCTAACATCTTAATGAAATTTACTTTATAATATTTGTATCTAGTGAAGACTATCATATAGTATATTTAAATAATGTTATTAATAAATAAACAGACTGTAATAAACTTCTGCATAATTTACTATATTAATAAAGTAAGAGAATAACGCTATAAATATAAAAACTTTGAAATTAAGGAAAAAAACACTAAAGATAGACTAATACTACTAACGCCGAAATATGGTGAATTAATATTTAGTAAGATACTTTAAGAAGGAAGAATTGTAATTTACTATTGCAAAAATGGAATAGTATTATCATGGAGATACCGCAAGTAGTTAAAATACTAAACTTACCTACTAAATAAAAATAAAGAAAGGTATTTCAGATAAAATTCTTATATTTAGTAATAGTAGAGTATAATAATAAATATCTCTACCTTAATATTGTAGTAAGTAGATATAAGATATAAACTTTAGTTAATTATAGTATTTAAGGAAACTCTATATTACTATAAGTAGTAAATAAATAATAAATTCTATAGATAATGAAAGTTAAACTATATAAGCTATATAATATTAAAAGAGAGAATATTAAGTATAGTGGAGATATTATTAATTTGGAAACTATATACCTCCCTATAAACTACTATAGCTGGAAGGAAGATTATATTTTTAATATAATAAAGATAGGTAATTAGGAGATTATCTTGGGAATTCTATAATATAAAAAGAATAATCTATAGATAGATTGGAAAACTGGCTTACTTTAATAAAAGAATTCAGTTTCTAAGGACTCTCCAGATAATAAGATTCTCTATAAATTAGATATAACTTTAAAAGTATAAAGATTTAATATCTATCTTAAGATTAAGAATATAGGAGCCTGGATGTTAAATATTATAGAAGTAGTAAAAGTTAATAATAAGATAAATTATTACTAAATTATCCCTAATAAATACTGAATTTATAAGATACTGTTTACAGAAGAACTTTAAACTAAACTACTAGAGTATATAAGCTATAATTATAAGATTTCTTTAAACAAGGAGAAGAAGTCTAAATTTAGTAAAATCTATAGACTTAACTAAATAGAAATGAAAATACTTAATAAGTATATTAATAAATATTGTTAGAAAGATTATATTGAATATTTAATATTATTAGTAGGAAGCCTTATTCTATTTATATTTAAGAAAAATAGTAAGTTATAACTATAAGAATGTAGCTAAAAGTCTAGGTAAGGAAAGGGAAAGTAGTAAAAGGTAGATCTCTATAAATTATAAAGTTTCAACTTAGTAGGCTACCTGGTGGTAACTATAAGAAGCCTTTATCCTATAGTAGCCTCAGGCCCTATTAGTTATATAATCCTAGCTATCCCAGCTCTCTATATAGGCTATAGGGAACTATATCCTTATAATTATCCCCCCCTTCAGAAACCTTAGCCTCTAAAGCCTATAAATACTATATAGCTGCATTTTTTAATAAATAACTTCGCCAGCCGTTCGACAGTAACGCTAAGTTTAAACATAAAATAACAGTTAGAATAACAGTTAAAATAGTCGTTAAAAATAACAGTTTAAACGGCAGTTAAAATCGAAATTTAAGTAATTAAGAGAAGAAATTAAAACTATAAGTATATTAACCTGTAATATTCCCACGTATATATTAACCTATAGGGTTAGTAACCTCTTAGTGAGGCCTCTCCGTAAGTATATTAACCTATAAGGTTTCAGTATATTAACTAGATATCTTAAGGTAATTGCTAGAGTATCTAACTTTTTCAGTATATTAACTGAATATCTTTCGATAAAATCCTAAGGTATCTAGCTTCTTCTTATATACTATAAGGTATTCCACAGTTGATTAAGTATATAAAGCTTCCTATAGTTAATTAGACTACTAAGGTATCAATATATATTTACTAATTATTTAACTTCTATAAGGAAGCTACTACTACTATATATCACCCTAGGGTTTTTTAGTAGTAAGTCTTTAGTAGTTAGGTAATTATAGTAAATTCTTATAGAGTAGCCAGATTTCTAACAGAATATATCGAACTTATTTTAGTAATAAGTAGCTATTAAACAGCCTAAGTTACTATAAACCTTATATATTTTACTCTCTAGATATAGCTTTTTTAGCTTTAAGCTTTTAGCAGTATTATAACTAGTAACCCTTTTAATACTATTAATAGCTCTCTTAGTGATATTACTAAAAGCTTCCTCGTAAGGCTATAATATCTTCCAGAAATACTTAGCTACTAGGGCTACAGCCTTTAATTGCCAGTTATTAAACTTTTAATATTATAAATACCTCTATATTCTAGTCTTAAAATAGTAGAAGAAGGTAAATATATAAACCCTTAAGGCCTTAAGTTAAGGGGTATCTAGAGTCTAGTAAATTACTAACTATTTAGTATAAAGCTTTAATAGTAATTTCTAGCTATTATACTGAAATATCTAAAGTATACTATATAGATATAACTTTTATAAAGTAGGTATTATTTAATAAATAGTAAGTAAACACTATAAAATTAACTTATAAAAGGTCTGGTAAAAATATATAGTAGTAGTTACACTACTGGGTCTATAGGTTATATAATAGTTTAAATATAACTTACTGAATTTTCTATACTTCTAAGGTTCCTAGCTATAAAGTATAGTTATTTTGGATTACTATTAGTTAATCTTTAATTTTATATAGGGTGGCTTCTTTATAAAGAAGGTTACAGAGGTAGCTAGAAGATCTTAAGTAATCTTAATATTTATAGGCTACAGATAAAACTAGTAATAATAATATTAAGCTTACTATAGGTATACTATTAGAGAGATACTCTACTATAACCTCTATAAAGAAGGATTATTATTTAAGAAGGTATATAAACGCTATTATAGTTACTATTACTATATTACTAACAGCTATATCACTTAAGTTACTAGCAGCTATATTACTTACTTTAGCTGCTTATACTAATGCAGCTAGTATAGAGATCACTATATACTTACTGGATAAAAGTATATTTTCAGAAGGTATATCTTCAGAAAATGTATTTTCCGAAAGTATATTAGAAGTTAAATTTTCAAAAGTTAAACTTTCAGAGGCTATAATTTAGGATATTGTTATTCTTAATATAGTAGCTAAGCGGTCGGCAGGTATAATTATTCTTTATATAGATACTAATCGGTCAGCGGGCGTTTATTATAATAAAGCTATTACTGAAACCTCAGTCTTACTTTTTTAGAGAGATAGAAGTTAAAAAGTTATAAGAGTGTAGCTAAAAACCTAAGTAAGGAAAGGAAAAGTAGTAAAAAGTAAGTCTCTATAAATTATAAGATTTTAACTTAGTAGGCTAACTAATAGTAGCTATAACAGGGTTTTATCTTATAGTAACTTTAGGCTTTATTAGTTATATAATTCTAGCTATTCTAACTTTCTATATAGACTATAGGAAACTATATCCTTATAATAATTTTATATTAACTACTAATAAATTAATGATATAATAATTAACAATTAATATCTATTACTACTTATATTAAAACTATAAAACTAACTTTATAAAGCTAATTAGTTTATAGCTTTTAACTTTAAAGAAGCTTATAATCTTATCTAAATTAATTAAGATAAAAAATAGAAAACCACTTAGAGAATAAGAAAAGAATTTTATAAGTACCTTATGATATCTTTTGGACTTACTAATATACTTATAATATTCTAATTTATAATTAACTATATATTATATAAATATTTAAATATCCTTTATATAATATATTTTAATAATACTCTTATTTACTTAAGGATACTTGAAGAATATGAGAAATATATTTATAAAGTATTTTAGAAACTTCAGTAAGCTAAATTACTAATTAAACTGGAGAAAGGAAAATTTTATATATGATAAGTAGAATATTTAGAATTTACTATTATACTAAATATAGTTAAGATATTAACTAAGAATATTTAGATAGTTAAGAATTAGCTTAAGCTAATAAATATTAAGGAAATTTCAGCTTTCCTTAGATTTATTAATTTTACTAAAGATTTATTAAGAATTATATAAAGAAAATAATCTTACTTACTAAACTTATATAGAAAGAATCTAAATTTAATTAAATTAATAGATAAAAATAAGTATTTTAGAATATTAAGAATTGGATTATTTTAGAATCTATTCTTATAATTCTAAATTGTTATATATTATTTAAAATTAAGATTAATACTTTAGATTATACTATTAGAGGATAATTAGAATAATAGAATGCAAAAGAAGTAATATATTCTTATATTTTCTATTTATATAAACTTAATAAAATAGAATTTAACCACTAAATATAGAATAAAGAATTTATAGCTATTATTAAAGTATTTTAAGAATAGAAACTATAACTTTCAGAAACTAAATATAAAGTTTATATTTATATAAACTATAAGAACCTTATATACTTTATAATATCTAAGAACCTTAATAAGTAATAAATTAGATAGTTAGAATTTCTTTCAGAATTTAACTTTTATATTACCTGCTATAAAGAAATTGAAAATAGAAAAGCTAATATATTTAGTTAAACCCTAAACTTTAATATCCTAATACTAGAAGAAATATAGATTATCCTAAAAGGAATTATAAATAGAAACCTTATATTTATATAGAAATTACTTTAAATTACTAGATAAGTTAATATGAGTATAACTGGAAGAATGATATATAAGATAATTAGAAATATTTATAGTATATTAATATATAATGATTAAGAAGTTACTAAAATATTTAATAATATCATAATAAAAAGGTTATATAACAAGATATGATTAAGATAATTAAACATTATTAACCTCTCCTTAAAAGTAAGTTTAGCTAATATAGGTTTTATAGTAAATTATAATTCCTACTAGTATCTTAAAAACCCTGGAAATTAATTTCCTTAGACTTTATTATTAAGCTACTAAAGTTATAAGAATTACTTACTGAAATATACTATAATAGTATTTTTATTATAATAGAATAGTATACTAAATATATCTATTTTATTTTCTAAAAGAAATTAAATATAACAGAAAACCTTATATATATCTTCCATAGAACTATTATTAGCTAATATAGGCTACCTTAGGAAATTATATTTAATAGAGATAAACTCCTTATATTTAAATTTTCGAAATTTATAATTTTGTAACGAGAAGTAAAATACTATCTATCTATCACTTTCTATATATAAACTAATAAGTAGATTGAATATATTAACTAAATTCTGGAAATGTATCTTAGATACTATATTAACTACTTATAAGATAATTAGGTTACTTTACTCCTAATAGTCTAATTTACCTATAATAATATAATAGAAGAAAATACTGAAGAATTATCTTTCTATATTAATTACAGATTGAACTTTACTATATATAAAGAATCTTACTAAGGAGAATAAATAGTAAAAATAATAGTAAATATTTTAAAGCTTTATATTCTCCAGAATAAACTTCTAAAAGGACTTGAATTAATCAAATAATAAATATATAAATATACTGATACTTTAAGAATTAGAGAATTAATTTTTAAGGAGGAAGATAATATATATCTTACTAGATAGAATATGAAGATTAAATAACTAAGTAATAAATTAAACTTTAAGAAACTTAAGATTTTTGAAATTGTTTATAAAATCTTAAATATTAACTATAAGCTATTGCTACTAGATACTATAAGATATTATATAGTCTTTTATATTTTACTTCTTAAATTAGCATTAAAAGGATTTTATATAAAAGATTATATTAAAGTTAATTTAGAATAAAAATATAAAGTAGAATAAATTATTAACTATATTAATTAATAAGATAATATAGAAATATAATATTTTGTTAAATAGAAAGAATATAGCTATACAGAAAATATATAGAAACCAGTATGTAGTATTAGATACCTTAAACAACTTTAAGAATACTAGAAATAATAAGCTAATAAATAAACTATAATATCTATAATTTAGATTGAAGAATCAGTTTACATTTAATATCTTTAGCCTAAGTATTAACTAAACAAAAGACCTTAAGGAGATAAAGTATTTCTATATTTAGAAATACTATATCCTAAAAATTAAGAACTCTTAATTACTATATTAGAAATGCTAAAATTAAAATTTGCTAAGTTAGAATTACTTTCTTTATATAGTATTCTAATTAACTATCCTAAAGGTATTATTTAAATAGGCTTCTAAAGATACTATATTTTTATTTACTACTAAAATACTCTCTTTAGAATCTTCCTTATATACTAAGTAATCCTGCTAAAATATATTTCTCTTTATTCTATAAATATAATCTAACTTTATAAGTAATTTATCTAGTTTAACCTACGTTATTCTTAAAGCCTTAGACTATCTATATAATATTTTAGCTTTCTTTTATAAAATTAGCTTAGTAGCCTCTTTTTGATTATTTAAATAACTAACTTTATCTAATAAATAGTCTACTAGGTAATGATATACTAGCCTATATGGTAAAAGATATTAGAATCTATATTTATTTGTAGATAGTATTTTAGAAAGTATTATATAGTTTTCTAGTCTGTATATAAGTATTATAAATATCTATTTTCTAAAGTATCTTATAATACAGATTCTAACTATAATAATAAGTATGGAATATAACCTTAAAATTAAGTTTAGCAATTTATAGAATATATTAATAATATATATAGTAGAAAATAGTATAGAATTAAGAAACGATTCTATTATTATATTATTATTTAGAGAAATATAAATACTAATATTTAGTTTAGAAATAATATTCACTTATATAGGTTTAGAAACTAAACTTTTAGAGAGGAAACCTCATATTATAACCTATTAGAACTATAGAATTAAAAGATATTCCGCAGGATACCTAGTAATTATAGAAGCTTTATATATAAGATAATATAGAAATAATAAAAGCTTTACTTAATATAGAAGAACTATAGTATAAGTTATATAGAGATAATAATAAAGTAATTACTCTATATATATAGAAGTAATTAGTAATGAATTACTAGTAAGTAGTAATTAGTAATTACTATATTAGAAACTGGTAATTCTCTGGCAGGAGAATTACTTTAAGAATTAGAATTTATATATAAAATAAGCTTAAGTTTACTTAAGCTTAAACTTCTAAAGCCTTTCAGCAATTAACTTATAAATCTTACTAGAGACTTATAGCCTTACTTTATAATTATTCTTAGATACTTCTAACCTTATTTCTCAACCCTCTTATTAAACTTATATCTAATTACTATAAGCTCTAAAGATCTAGTTTTATTAGTATTATAATAATATTATTATCTATATATTATAGCCTTAACTTACTACTAATAGACTTACCTCTACTAAACCTAAAGCTAACTATAGTAAAAAGCTTTTAAGTATATTTACTAAATATACTCTATTTAGTAGTTATTACAGATATATATTAACTTTTTGGTAAATACTATAGGAAGTATCTTATTTTAAACTAAAGTGAATATAGTTATTAGTATCTTAATAGTAGCTATCTATAAGAGGTTAGTATATAACTTAGAAACTTCTAGTGAGATTCTAGAGTGAGGAGAGTCTGAGGCATCTGAGGTAGAAGACTAGAGATACTATAAACTCTAGTATCTAAATAGTAAGGATTATAAGACTTAAAAAGGTTATTATTACGTTAAATAAACGTGGGGCCTTCATTTAGCTAAAGTTTGATTTTTTAAAACTTCCTAATAGTAACCTTCTTAAGGTAATTAGTATATAATTTAGAGTATTCTAGCGAGATTCTAGAGTGGGGAGAGCCTAAGGTATCTAAGTAATAAATAACTATTATAATTCTTTTACTTTATATAGGCTTTAGGTATAGGGTTTCGTAATTACTTCTTCTAATAATAATAGATTTTGCTAATTTATACTATAATATTAACGGTTAGGTTAATATTAATTAGTGTTAGTTTATCCATTAAGGTTAATTATATACTGTATATAGCCTCTTGCTGTATGAATATAAAGTATTCTAGTAATTTATTATTATTATTCCTAAGTTACGTTATATAGCTACGGAGGCTATATATATAGTAATAAGACTATAGCCGTATAACTATATAGCCTATATAGCTATATAAGCTAACTATTTACCTAACGTAGCTATAGTATAGTAGGCTACAAGGTGGCCCAGTAGCTATAACGGTTAAACCGAATAGTTAAACCGATATATAGTTACTACTTTAGCTGAAATTAAGTAAGAGGATATTTAGTAACCTTAAGTTATAATTTACTAGGGGTCTCTAAAATATTATAACTATAATAAGGTTAATTATATATCTTACTAATATAGGAAAGATATTTCCTATATTTATAAAGAATCTAAGTATTTAGAAAGAATTTATTATATAGTGGTAACTGAAGTTAATAGTATCTGAAGTCTATAGAATCTAAAGTTTTATTAATACTTTAAGATTAAGATATTAGTTTATATAGAAAGAAGTTAGAGAAAGGAAAGAGTATTTATTAATCTGGATATTGGGAGCCCTTATTCGGACCGTGCCAAAATTTTATATTTAACCGCTATGCCGAAATCGTCAGTTCAGCCTCCACAGCCTCATGCGGCCCCACGCCTCGAAGTACAGTACCTCCTCCTCCACCAGAATCGCCCTTACCGAACGCGTCTCTCAATCCATAGATTTCATACCAAAAACATACTATAAGCAATGATCAGGCCGACCATGGCAATAAACGATTTTCCATCCGTTACTGTTGGTTACAATCGAGGGCCAAGGCATGTCATGTGGTGACGCGTATCGTGGTGTTGT
>MASP02000633.1:0-55077 GCA_001693025.2 Colletotrichum lindemuthianum | reverse complement strand
TATTTATATAATAAGTATAGATTAGTATAGATAATTATAAAGATAGGAGGAAGGTTATAATAAGTTATAATTTTTTATAAAAATATAATAATAATATATATAAGATTTATACTAATAATTATAATATAGATCTCTAAAGTAAGTATACTTTTAGTTACTTTTTTATTTTTAGTTAAAAAATAATAAACTAAATTACCTTAGATTATAAACTTACTTTCACTAGTAGCTATCTCTTAGCTTAGGATTATTATAAATTCCAGTTAAAATAATAAGTTAATATTATCAATAAAGAAGCTATCTATAAAAATATAGAAGTATACTTTAGAGAGATTAAGAGGGATAAAAGTTAACCTTTAATCTAAATATTCTATTTACTATTTAATATACTTATTAAAGATAATAATATTATCACTTAATAGTTATTATTATTATACTATATGTAAGAGGTTAAAAATACTTTAGGCTAGTAAATTAAAATAATATATATTCTATATATATATTATTTAATATAGATTTCTTTAAATATCTTGAAATTTAGAAGGATATTAATAATAGTAAGCTTATAGCTTTAGTTTTCTTATTTAAGAAAAAAGTTTTCACTTTAAAGAGAAAGTATACTACTATTAAATACTAGTAATATTAGTTTTATAAAGAAGATTTTAAACTTTACTATAAGAGAAACTTTTATCAGTTCTTTATCCTCTTATTAAGTAAAAATAATATTAGAAAAACTAAGAATATTATCAGTTTATATACTAATTATACTAAACACCTTATTATCAGATTAAAATATAAGAAAGTAAGAGTTATAAATACATATCTCTATATATAAATATTCTTTATAATATTTTAAATATATTACCTACTAATAGATACTAGCTTCAGCTAAACTATAAAATAGTTTAATAATTATTATTATAGATTCTAGAGGATATTAATTTTTAAAGTAAATAAGTAACTTAACTATAATATATCTTATAAGTTTAGTTTTAGTCTAAATATAAACCTAAATAATATTTCTTAGCTAGAGGAGGAAACCTTCTTTTTTTATTAATATAGAGGTAATAGCTATAATTAGCTTTTAGCTACTCCTCTAAATTATAGGAGACTAAATAAAGATTATAAATTTCCTATTATCTCTAAAACCTTAGATTATAAATCTTAATTTCTTATATATTTAGTTACTATCCTTATTCTTAATTTTATTAATAATTCAAAACCTCAAGATAATATACTTTTTATATAGAATAGGATTATACTAAATAATCTTAATAATATTATTATTATTAATATTTCCCACTTTCTTCTTTATTAATTTTTTAAAGGGGAAGCTAGAAATAATAATAATTCTTTTTTAGCAGAATAATCTAGAGAGAGCTAGATTAGCTTCTTTTTTAGCTATAAGGAAAGCTATAAATTAGTCTTTTTAGTTATCTTCTTATTAAGAGAGGTTTTTCTAATTAAATAAAACTCTTAAAAATTTAAAGAATAATCCTATATTTCTCTAATATTTAATATACTTAATCTTATTAGAAAGTAATAGTATATTACTTTTAATATAAAAAGAGAGAATACTATTATCTTCTAGTACTTCTAAAGTATTCAGAAGTTTAAGAATAATAGGAAATAAGATTAAAATAAGTAAAACTTCTTAAGAGAAATCTCCAATCTTATTAATATTACTATTATTATACCTATAATAGAAATATTCTTATATTTGTACTAAAATATATAATTAAGGGGCAGTATTATCACTCTTATAATATACTTTTATAATAGTTGAGTAAAACTCTCAAGAATTATAAGAGAAGTTAATAATATATATCTTACTATAAGTAGTAAGTAAATAGAAAGAGCCTTACTAACCTTTCTTTTCTCACTATATATATATAAGAAACTATAGTGGGAGATTTATTATTTATAATATATCTAGACTATTATAAGTAACTACAGTAATATTAATAATCCTTTTTATATACTTACAGCAGATAGCTTTGGTTACTTTTTAGACTACCTATATCTATAAGATTATCTCTAGAGATAAAGTAGAGTCCTCAGTAAGCTAGAGGTAAACTCTAAAGATAAGGAATATAGAAATAAAACTATTTAGGCTAGTAGTATTATTTATTAACTTATAAGTAGCTTAGAGGTAATACTCTCGGGATAATAATAAGTATTCTTAGTAGTAAATTTTATATATATATAATAAAAGAGGATATAGTAATATTTTACCTTACTAATACTATTATAAGTCTCAATAAATATAATCCTAATAGTTAAGTCTATTATTTTAGCTTCTAAATAAAAATCTTTAGATTAGAAATTCTAATATTAATAGAGATAAAATTAGGTAAACCTAGGTAAATATTACTTTAGTATATTTTAAAAGCTTCCTATATTAATCTCAATAAAATATTAAGTAGAAATTAAGTAATATTAAAAACTATAGCTATATTAATAATATAGAGAATAAGATAATTACTCTTAAGGTAAAAAATATTAATAATAACTTTAAAGTTAAAGTTAATATTATTATAGAAAGTAAATCTAAATTAAGAGAAAATAATATTATATATCTAATACTAGTAGTAGTATTTTTCGAAAGTTATAAAAGCTTCTTAATTAACTAGATATCTAGTCTTATAGAGAATTTCTTAACGATATATAATAAATAGATATCTAAAATAATAATAGAGTCTCCAGATCTTAATCTCTATCAGATATAAAGAAGTAAGTATCTCCTCCTTATCTAATAATATCTATAAATATCCCTATTTATATATAACTAGAATAACTTTCTTATTCTAATATAACTAATTATAGATATTATTAAAAATAATATCTAGATAATCTATATTAGTAAGATATAATAGAAATAGAGTTTTATAAGGAATTATATAGAATATTATTATACTAAGTAGTATAAATATATTAACTATATCTATTATTTTTCTAGATCTACCTCCTCTAAAATAAATAGAGATTAACCTTCCTCTAGAAGTTTTTAAGAGAATAAAGGGAAAGATAGTTTATTTTAGAATATTAAACTAAAAGTAGCTAGCTAGAAAGTAACTAATAATATCTAAATTAAATAAAATTCTTTAGAAAACTATATCTAAATAGTATCTTTTAAGGATAAATATAGACGCTAGAATAGTAATCTCCTTAGTTATATTATCTTCTTTTATTAAGATATAGGTTACTATTTAATCCTAGAGGATCCTTATAATCTTTTAACTATTAAGAGGTATAGATTATTTTTTTAAAGTAAGATATTATAAAGTTATTCAAAAGGTTACTTAGAGAACTAAATACCTCAGGTTAATCCTTAAGTTAACAGTCTTAGAAGTAATATACTACTATATTATTCTTAATAGTAATTTTATAAGTATCTCTAAAGTTATTATTTCAATATTCTACTTCCTTATACTATTTAAGGAAATAGTGATAAGTAAATACTAATATATCTACTATATAGAAGTTAGATTTATATTAGTTATAAAAATCTCTTCTCTCCTTAAGAAAATATCTTATTAACTAGTAACTAGATTTACTATATATATAGTATTTTGTATTAAATTAGCTACGTAGGATAGTAGAAATTAAGTAATATCCTCCTCTAAATAATATTTAAGAGTATCCTTGATAGTTATATCTATATCCTTATAAAAACTTTAAGGTAAATTATATATTCAGTTAGTTTAATATTAATCTCTACTACTTAATAAAAATCTCTCAAAATTATTAATATCTTTAAATATATATTAGGATATTATAGGAGGGAAGCTTATAGTAATACTAATAGTAAATTATAATTAATTATAGACTCTTTAGTATATTACTATAAAGCTAAAGAAAGTTAGCTAGTATTCTAATATTCTTTAGTATATATTTAAAAAGTAGTTTTAGAAGCTAAAATTAGTATACTATTTAAGAGGGAAAATTCTCTAAATATATATTAGCTTAGTAAAAAAGATCTTAAATACCTCCTTTTTTATCTTATCTTAGTTATTAGTAATAATACTTCTAAATATTATATTATACTAGTCAGTAAGGTAAACTTATTAACTTTTATTACTTTTAAAGTAGTTCTTAATATAATAAGATATATTATAAAATATTATAGAATTAAGGAGATTACTAAGGTAGGTAACATAGTATTTAAAAGCTTAGTCTTTCAGTATAATGAAGAAGACTCTAGCTTATATATAGTTAGATATATCTAACTTCAGATAATAATCTCTAAAAATATAGATTTTTAATTTAAAGATATTATAGAAAACTTCTCTATACTATATCTTAGAGTTATATATCTTTATAAAATTAATTACATTCTTAGCTGTTAGTATATTAATAGAGAGAGATTTAGTCTCTTAGTAATTATTTATAAAGTTAATATATAGAGGAAATACTACAGAAAGTAAAGTAGGAAGTTTGTACTATTAGTCCTAGTTATAAGGAGGTTATTAATCTTATTAATCTTAAAAATCTTATTATTTAAGTTATCTATATTATTAAGGAGTTATATCTATTATTAATAATAATAGATCAACTATAGATCTCTCTACTTATTAAGATACCCTTTAGAATTAGTTCCTTAAGGTAGCTAGATAGATATTAAGCTTTATAAAATCTTAAGAAGTTACTTTTTATTATTACTCCTAAATTATAGAATATATCCACTAAGTAAAAGTAATATTATTAAAGAAACCTAGTTAGTTATTAATAAATATCTTAAAATTCTGTAATTTTATAATTATTTATTAGATCTCTTCTTTAATCTATAGGATAAACTTATCTTACCTTATTAGGTTTATAAGAATCTAGTAGATCCACTTACTTTTTATATTAACTTTAATATTATAGATAAGGAGAGTATCCTATAAATACTATAGTATTTATTTATCTATAGTAATCTATACCTCCTCTAGCTACTCCTTAAAATTATCCTTAAAGAAATTCAGGAGGCTTCTACTAAAAAAGTAATTATATATATATATATATATTACTATAATCTATATTATTTAGTTATTAATTTAGTTAGAATTATACTCTATAATAGGATTAAAAATCCTTTATTTACTGAAGATCTTACTATTAAGAAGGAACTCTAGTTTTATTAATATTCTTACCTCTAAAGGAATTATATTCCTTATTATACTGAGGTTTTTAAAAGATCTTCTAAGGAAGTCTACTAATTTAGATATTTTACTAATTATTCTCTAATTATAAAGAAATTATAAAAAGATATAGATTAAAAGAGGGAAGGAGGGGAGAAATAGGAGACTCTATTTTTACTATTTACTAATTCTATTTATTAGTATTATATAGGTAAAATTTAATCTTAGAGACGGAAACTATCTATTAGTTAAATAAGGAAAGAGAGAGGAGAAAATAGAAAAATATAGAGAAGAAAAAGAGGAATATAAAAAGATTTAGAGAGATTTAGAATATTATAAATTCCTTTATTATAGAAATTTAGTAAATCTTATAATAGAGGTATTTAATAAATATATTTATATAAGATACTCTTAATATCTCTTCTATAAGTTAATCTTAAGTATAGATAAATATTAAGCCACTAGAATTAAGATATATTAATATAATTATTAAAGAGATATTATCTTACTTTAAATTAAGTAAGAGGTTATTATTAAAAATATCTAAACAGATTAAGAGATTAGTAGCTTTACCTTAAGTTAGACCTAATAATCTTCTATTACTATTTCTATCTAAATAAACCTTACTAATCTATAGTAAGTAGTAATAGTGAGGTTAACTACTAATTAGTATTAGTTTCACTAGAGGAAAGTATATTATATATATTATTATATATAGTATACTAATAGGATTAAAAGTATTAATATTTATAGTATATAACCTATAGGCTATATATAGGCTAGATCTAGATACCCTAAGTAATTAGTTACTAATTACCTAGCAGCTAGTGATAACTAGTAGCTAGTTGTCACTAGTAGCAGTAGTCTCCACCACTAGGCTATACTATATAGTTAGCATGCCGTGGGGCCCTAATAGCCCCATAGCTATTACGCTACTAACAATATTATTAATATAGATAGCTATTATAACCTTCAGTTTAATATTATAGTAAATAGTATAATCTAACAGTAAGATTTAAAAATCTACTTATACTAAAATCTCCTTAAGTTTCTACTACTATTATTAACCTTTCTGCCTGAAACTATATAGTATTTATTATAACTAAATAACTTAAGCTAAACTAATAATATATTTTATAATTTTAATATAGTAGAAATACCTTAAATCCATAAAGTAAATATTAAGAAGTAAGAATACTTATATATAAATATCCCCCTTAAGGTTACTATTAAGATATACTTTAATAAAATCCCACTATCTAATAATATATTTCTTTCGTTATATATAGGTAATTAGAATTCTCCATAATACTATTTAAAATATAAAGTATATATATATAATTTCTTTTAAAAACTTAGAGGAATGTTTATATAATAACTTAAGCTTTTCTTTTTAATAACTTATAGTATATCTTTTTGTATTTAAATTTTATTTTGCTATTAGGTTTACACCTTAGGAAACCTCTAAAGCTAATATAAACTATAGAATTCTCTTTTTAATTAGTATTATTATCTTATTAAAATAAGCTTCCTTCCAATAGAGCTAGTTATTTATAAGTTTATTATATACTTTAGCTATTATAGCTAAATTAGCATATAGCTAGATTTTCTTCTGAAAGGATATATTATTCTATATAGTTAGATATAAAAATAAACCCTCCTAAGAAAAAATATTATCTTTTAGTATTTCCTTAAATATCTTTAGTTATAAATAGAGAATTCTTCGGATAGATAAGATATTTCTAATATATCTCTATAATTCTAGTTTCTTACCAGGTAGTAAAGTCTGTAACTTACTAACCTTATTATTTATTAATTTATAGAATATAATAATATAGATGGGAGGGGCTAATAGCTTGCTCTCTATTGCGACTATTAGTGGATATATTGCCCCCTGAACTATAACTCTAGCCCTCCCATCCTTCCGCTAACTGCTATAGTTAGCCTTAACTTAATTTAGATCTGAACCTCTTATAGCTACAGCTAGTATACTTACGCCACGTTAATCTTTTCGATAATAAATAACTAATAACTTCTTCTATATTAACCTTACACCTTTATATTCTTATATTCTTACACCTTTATACTACTTATATATAATTCAAATATCTTGAGAGATTCAATTACTACTAACTATAGTTACTTTATTTAAATATTTATTATAACCTTAATATCTATAATTTTAATTTCCTCCAGACTATATCTTACTTACCCCCAAGATAAAACTTTATATTTCCAATATAAAGGTTTTCCGCTATTAATATAAAGGTTTTCTATTATTAATATAAGCTAACTTATAATCTCTATATAAATATAATGAAACTTAGTCTGCTTTTATTAGTAAATAATCTTAATATTTTAATTAAATGTAACTAATATATAAATAATAATAGCATAAATATAAGTATATTTAATATAGCTATATAATATTCAAAACTCTGGTAATTATAATATTATAATATTTTAAGATATCTAGTAACTAATATAGTATATTAATACTAGAATAGTATCTAATTAATAACTAGTCTCTAAGATTATTAGCTTAATATAGTATATTATAGAATAGATAGATAATTTCCTTCTAAATATATAGAGTCTACCTATTAATATTAGTATTTATAATACTACTTAGACCCTCTAAAAGATATTAATACCTCTAATTATAGAGATTATAATAGAATATATATTTTCCATTATTATATTCCCCTAGTTGCAGATAGCTATACAAAATTAAGGGAAATTCCAGTTTTATTATAAAGAATATAGAAGAGTAATAAATTATAGAATACTTAGCTTTTACAGACCCTTTATTTTATTTTATCTTTAAGAGGTTTATAAAGATTCTTAACTCTATAACCTTAATAGTTACTCTTAGATATATATATTAAGCTTTAACTTTACTGAGGCTTTCGCTAATTACTACTATAAGGTCTTTTTCTGCTATAGGGTTAAATATTATAGCCGGGGGTATAATTATCTATAATAAGAGGTGATTTTATTACTATTTAAACTAGCTATAAGCTAGCATTAGTATAAATACTATTGCCGGATATATTATCCAGTTAGAACTATATAGAGAGTGAAAAACTTAGAGACCACTATAAATATAAAGTAAAAGTAACTAAATAATAATAAAGATAATAATAATCTTATTTTGTAACTTAATTTATACTTTATAGACTCTATTAACTTTATATCTAATTATAATATCTTTCTCTAATTAAAACTTTATCTTCTTAAATTTTATCCGGATTTCTGAATTAATATTAGCAAAATAGATACTTTCAATAATTTAAAGTTAGCTTATCCTAGAAATTAAATTCCACCCTAATTCCAGATCCTTATTTAATATCTAAATAGAAATCTTATATAATATTACTACTATATATAATTAATCTCTACAATAAATAGTAGTTACTATTAGCTATATTTATTAATATTCTAAAATATCTATATTAACTACTATTATTCTAGGCTTATTTAAAATAATTTAAATTACTTATTTTAATATCCTATCTTATGTATAAATATATAGTACGAAGGTTTCAACTTTAATGCTATTATCTCTTACTATTACTACCAGAAAGATAGCTATAACTTTTTTAATGCTATTAGTAGACAATAATTATATAGGAAATCCAAAGTGATTCTTTTATATAATAAAAATTTATATCTAACAGGCTAATATTCCTTATATCATTAAATATTAATAACTTAAACCTTGATATATTATTTAGTTCCTAATAGAAAGTATTTTCACTATCCTACTAATTCTATGTCTCTAATATCAATATAAATAACATAGCCGGCTATTATAGCTTTTTCTTAGGGTATTTATAAAGAATAATATTAGGTTTTTAATAAATTACAGAGTTTATATAGTATTAAAATAATATCCTCTAATTATAATAAATATTATTACGTAAGTTAGATTATTGACTTTATCTCTTAGTATCCAGAATAATCTAATCTTTAGTATTATAGTTTCAAATCTATCTTCTATTAGGCAAAGAATAATACTATTAAAGTAGTGGCAATTTACTAGCTTTTTACTATAAAATTAAATTCCTACTTTAATGTATCTACATTAGTAAGAATTACTTTATCTAAACTTATAATATTATTTTCTTAAAGATATTCTTCTTTAAGGTAAAAATATTAGCTATTAAATATATCTATAGGAAATTCTCCTATTTACACAATATCTCTCAGTTAAGTTCTTAATTTATTATTAAATATTAATATAACTATTTTAATATACTTAGAATAAACTACTTTAATATTAGTTATAATAGGCTAAACTATTATTATTAAAATGTAGTTATTATATTATAATAAGTTATTAATAATATAGATTCTAGCTTTAAAGTTCCACAGTTAATTTTATTTAAGAATGTTATTACTTTTATAACATTCTTTCGATATAACTAGTATCTAACCTCTTGATTATAGTCTTTCTAAAAGGTATAAAGATTCTGAGGATTCATATAAGCTAAATAAGATTATAACTTCTTTTTAACTGCCTCAGGTAGAAATTACTTTATTTCCGGAATTCTTTCTAATATCTTTATTCTAATAGTTTCCTTATTTTTAAAGTTATAGTTATAGGTAAAATATTTAACCTCTCTATAATTATAGTAGATAAATTTACTGTTTTAGAGAATATAATTAGAATCTTATCTTTACTTATCTAGATTATAGTAAACTAGATAATAAGTAATTTCTTACTATAAAAGTGAAACTTATCTATAAAATCTAACTATAATATCTTCAGACTTACTGTATTTTTATATTAACTTTCCAATCTTATTCTGGTAGCCTAATTTCAGTATTAAAAGTTTATTTCTCATGTAAATAAATAGATAAAACGTTTATCTGTAATTATTTCTTTACTATTTTCAAGGTAATAAGTAAGTTTATTAAACTCTATAATATAAGTTATAAAGTTAGATTCTTTAAGTATTAGTAAGTAAAATTAGTTTCTGATTTAATCTCTTAGGATAATTTTATTACAATACGTAGGAAAATAGATATAGTAATAATTTATACTTCAGCAGAAACGTAATCAGATAAAAGTAGTTTTCTTAACGTGAAGGCTTTGTGAAAATAGTTATAATAATAATAGTAAGATAGAAGAATTCTCGGTAATTATATTAATAGCATTATTAGTTAAATCTAACTGTTGTTTATGGAAATACAGAGGGTTCTTTATAGAAAAATTATTCTGGACCTCCAGCTGTTGCCGTAGGGGATCTCCGGTGGACCTCCGGCGGACCTCCGGCGGACCTCTGGCTGTAGCTACAGTATATATACTACTGTAACTATAGTATATAAGGCTCTATAACTATAGTATATAGGCTATAGCGTAACGTACGCTACAGTATCTATTATAGTATAGAGAATACTGTAACTATAGTATATAGGCTATAGTATAGTGTATACTACAGTATCTATTACAATATACAGAATATTATAACTGCAGTATATATATTGCAGCATAAATAATCTCAAGTAAATCAGTAAACTTTTTATATAGTTATTACTTTTACTTATAAACTACTAAAGGTAAAAAAATAAAGTATATATATATCTAAAGAGCGTTCTTTATATAATTTATTTATTTAAGAATATTAGTATATTATCTATTTGCCGAGGATAGTTTGGATATGGAAGAGCGATAGATCATGGAACACTTAGCTTTCAGCCCTCTGTTTTATCCTATCTTCAAGAGGTTTATAAAGGTTCTCAACTCTATAACTTTAGTGGTTACTTTCAGCTATATATATTAAGCTCTAGCCTCACTGAGGCTTTCGCTAATTATTACTATAAGGTTTTCCTCTGCTATAAGGTTAAATATTATAACTGGGAGTATAATTATCTATAATAATAGGTAATTTTATTACTATTTAAACTAGTTATAAGCTAGTATTAGCATAAATACTATTACTGGGTAAATTTTACAGTTAGAACTATATATAGGGTGAAGAGCTTAGATACTATTATAGATATAAAGTCAAAGTAACTAAAGTATATTATCTATTAATTCTATAAGAATTGATAGAGATAAAGTATTCTTAATATTCTTAGAAATTAGAATAAATCTAATATCTTCCTATAAGGTATATTACTAGTATATAGCTCAGTTATAATATAAAAACTCTAAAAACTTAACAATAAGTAAAAATTAGAGAAATAAGTTAGAAAACCAAAAAACCATAAAGATAAAAAGGAAAGACTTTTTATCTAGATATTCTAGTCTGATATTTTAGATACAATATACTTAAATTTAACTGAGTCTCAAGGCTTAGTTAGAATTTCAGCAATATTATCTTCTGTATTTATATAAAATAGAAATATATTTTTATCTCTTAGAAGATCTCTTATATAATAAAATCTTATATTTATATATTTTGCTTTTTTATGAAATTTAGAATCTTTAGCTAGCCTTTTAGCTACTTTATTATCTATAAAGATCTTAGGTTTTTCAACCTTCGATAAATCTAATTTCAAGTTTATAAAGCTATAATTAAAAAATAAATATTCAGCTTCTTTATAGGGGTCTGATAAAGCTATATATTCTGCTTTATAAGTAGATAAAGCTACTGTTTTTTATTTTATAGTAGAATAATTTATAATATTACTATTTTTACCTAAATAGAAAATATAAGTAGAAGTAGCTTTTCTATTACTCAGATTTCTTACTTAGTCTAACTTAGTGTATTCTATAATATTCTTAATATAAGATATACATTTACAGTTATAAGTAAAGTTATATTCTTTATTATTATTTAAATAATATTATATATAGTTAACAGCTATAAAATATTCCTTATCTAAATTATAGGTGAATCTTAAATAGGCTATTACTGTAAAAGTAATATTAAGCTTGGTGTTTAAAGCTAAATATAGTAGAGCTTCTATTCCTTTTTGAAAATCTAATATTTCAGTTTTGGAAGCTTTTCCTTTACTGGGGAGTAATTTAAAATTATTATCTATAGGCGTTTTGACTTTATAAACAGTCTCTTTATTATATTTCTTAATTATCTTCTTAGTATATTTATTTCAATTAATAGTTAGTATTTTTTCCTTTTAGCTTATAGATAAATTATAACTGAGGAAGGTAGAAGGTTCTTCTAAATTCTATATTTTTATTTTACGTTTTAAAGAGTTATAGATATAATTAGCCATTTCTTAGTTATTTGATACTAGTAATATACTATCTATATAGTAAGCTAAAATTTAGTTACTTTTACTTTATATCTATAGTAGTATCTAAGTTCTTCACTCTTTATATAGTTTTAACTATAAAGTTTACTTAGTAACAGTATTTATACTAATGCTAGCTTATAACTAGTTTAAATAGTAATAAAACTACCTATTATTATAGATAATTATACCTATAGTTATAATATTTAACCTTATAGTAAAGGAAGATTTTATAGTAATAATCTATATAGTAAAAACCTTAGTGAAGCTAAAGGTTAATATATATAGCTGAAAGTAACTACTAAAGTTATAAAGTTAAGAATCTTTATAAACCTCTTAAAAATAGAATAAAAAAACAAGCTGAGAGCTAAATATTCTATAATTTATTACTTTTCTATATTTAAACTATTATTAGTTAATAGAATTAGAATTCCCCTTAAATCTATATAGATATCTATAACTAAGGTAACATAATAGTGGATCCTAAATATTCCTTTATAACCTCTATAATAGGAAGTATTAATATCTTCTAAAAAGTCTAAGTAATATTATAAATACTAATATTAATAGATAGACTCTAGATATTCAGAAGAAAATTATCCAGCTATTCTATAATCTGCTATATTAAGCTAATAATTTCAGAAACTAGTTATTAATTAGATAATATCCTAATATTAATATACTATACTAGTTACTAGATACCTTAGAATATTATAATATTATAATTACTAGGGTTTTAAATATTATATAATTATACTAAAAATATCTAAATTTATACTAATATTATTTATATATTAACTATATTGAATATATTAAGATTATTCACTAATAAAAGTAAGCTAAATCCTACTATATTTATATAAAGATTATAAGTTAGTTTATATTAATAGTAGAGAATTTTTATATTAGTAGCGGAAAACTTTTATATTAGGAGTATAAAGTTTTATCTTAGGGGTAAGTAGGATATAGTAAGAATATAAAGATTATAAATATAGAGATTATAATAAATATTTAAATAGAGTAGCTATAGTTAGTAGTAATTAAATCTCTTAAGATATTTAAATTATATATAAATAGCGTTAAGGCGTAAGGATATAAAGAGAGGATGTAAAGTTAATATAGAAGAAGTTACTAGTTATTTATTATTAAAAAGGTTAATATAGGATAGATATACTAGCTACTATAACTATAAGAAGTTTAGCTTCAGATGAACTTAAAGCTAGCTGCAGCAGTTAGCGGGGGGTGGGAGGACTGAAATTATACTTCAGGAGGTAATATATCCACTAATAGTTATAATAAAGAGTAAGCTATCAGCCCCTCCTATAGCAAGCTAAAATAACTATATAGATATTATTATTTAGTATAAAAATAGTTTTATTATAAGGAGAAATAATAAACTCTATTAAATAAAGAATATATTTTAAGTAATTATACTAGAGTCTAGAACTCTATTTTAAACTATATAAAATCTTATTTAACAGACAGATAAAGGTATAGTTTTTATTATTCTTATATATATTTATATTTATATTTAGAATAAATTCCAGAGAGTTACTCTTTATATTAAAATAAGAACCAGTTAGTAGATAAATATATATAGGTTTATTAATATTAGCATAAATAAAAGCTGTAGTTATGATATATTAAATTAAAACCTAATCTAAATATATAGATAGAATAATAATATATCTCTAACTTTTAGGCCTACAGATAATACCAAATATTTCTAAATAATTAATACCTAAATATTATTCATAGCCTCAAGCTACCTATCTGGCTTTATATATAGTTTCTTTTATTGTATTATTTATTTTTAGTTTATAAATCTATCTACCACCTAGTATATTAATATATTTTATATTAATAGCAGATAAAGATATAACTTTCCAACTATTTATAGCTTTTATTTATTATATTCCTTTTATTAAAGCTTGAATCTAGTTTCTGGATTTAGGTAATTTGAATGCTTGGATAAAAGAGGTAGGTTTTTTAATTTTATTTACTGATAAAATATAAGAAGCTTTATTACTTTTATTAGTATTTTTATATATCTTTATACAACTATTTAAACTAGAATAGTCTGAAATAGTAAAGAGGGCGCTCTCTTTATAGTTTCTTTAGTTTTTTAATAGCTTCGTCTGTTAAAGTAGGTAAATTGATATATAGGTTGGATTTTCCCCGAATATTATTCTTCTCTGTATTTATATTTGATATTTTATTTCTTTTAAATAAACCAGTATTTATACTTTATAGATTTAGTTCTGAATTTATTTCTGTTGTTTTCTGAGCTTCGGTAGTCAGATTCAATAAAGAGTTGTTATGATTTTCAGTATTTAGATTTATACCAGAAGAAATAAAATTCTCTGGATTTAAATTAAGATTAATGTTAGATTAACTAGATCTATTGATATCAGAATGCTTTTCTAAATTAATAGATAAAGGTAACTTTGTTTCTGAAGTATAAAAAGTATTTTCTAGGATTTTTATATCTCTTAATCAGATAGACCTTCTTTTCTTAAAACCCCAAGTTTTATAACTATTATTTCCGTAAGCTATAATAGCTTCTTTATAAGCTTTTATATTTAATTTCTTAATATCAGGATCTTTATTTTTATAATAACAGAAACTTCCCCAAAACTGTATATTATTTATATTAGACCTTAGTTTATGTTTTAACTTATAGGGAGTTTTAAAGTTTATAGAATTATAAGAAGTTTTATTATATATATAAATAGAAGCTGTTAAAGTATCCCCCTATAAATAATAAGGTAAATTTAAATAATAAATTAAAATTCTAATTTTATTTATAATAGTTCTTATTACTCTTTTAACTAAACTATTAGGTTTATAAATATACGGCAGTCTAATATTATAAATAATACCAGAATAAGAATAAATATCTTTTATTCTTTTATTTGGGAATTTATCACTACCGTCTATATTAAATTCTTTTACTTTTCTTTTATTATTATTATTATTTACTAACTTTTTTAATTTGAGAAAGACTTTTGAAACTTCTTCAGTAGACTTTAATTACAATAAGAATCCCTAAGTAAACTTAGTAGATTTATCTATAAATATAATAAATCTATTATATTTATTATAGATTATTAGAGATATAAGCCTATACAGATCTAAATTAATATAGTATAGATATTAAAGTTTCTAAGTTTCTTTTTTCTTTATATTATTGATATTATTAGTAAAGCTTCCTTTAATATAAGCTTTATAAATAGAAAGAGTATTTATTTTATCTATATTATTTAGTTACTTTTACTTTATATCTATAGTGGTACTTAAGCTCTTCACTCTATATATAGTTCTAACTGTAAAATTTACCTAGTAATAGTATTTATATTAATTCTAGCTTATAACTAGTTTAAACAGTAATAAAATTACCTATTATTATAGATAATTATACTTTCAGTTATAATATTTAACCTTATAGTAGAGGAAAACCTTATAGTAATAATCTATATAGTGAGAGCTTCAGTAAGGCTAGAGTTTAATATATATAGCTGAAAGTAACTATTAAGGTTATAAAGTTAAGAACTTTTATAAACTTCTTAAAGATAGAATAAAATAGAAAGCTGAAGGCTAAGTGTTCTATAATCTATTACTCTTCTATATCTTTTACGATAGAATCTAAATTCCCCTTTAATCTATATAACTATCTGTAACTAAGGTAATATAATAGTAGATTCTAAATATTCTTTTATAACCTCTATAATAGGGAATATTAATATTTCCTAAAAAGCTTAAGTAATATTATAAATACTAATATTAATAGGTAAACTCTAAATATTCAGAAAAGAATTATCTAGTTATCCTATAATCTACTATATTAAGCTAATAATTTCAGAGATTAGTTATTAATTAGATAGTATCCTAATATTAATATATTATACTAGTTACTAGAAACTTTAGAATATTATAATATTATAATTACTAGAGTCTTAAATATTATATAACTATACTAAAAATATCTATATTTATATGAATATTATTTATATATTAACTATATTTAATTAATATATTAAGATTATTTACTAATAAGAGTAGACTGAATCTCACTATATTTATTTAGAGATTATAAGTTAGCTTATATTAATAGTAGAGAACTTTTATATTAATAGCGGAAAACCTTTATATTAGAGATATAAAATTTCATCTCAGGAGTAAGTAAGGTATAGTGAGGATATTAAGGTTGCGGATATAGAGGTTATAATAAGTATTTTAATAGAGTAGCTATAGTTAGTAGTAATTAAATCTCTTAAGATATTTAAATTATATATAGATAGCGTGAGGATATAAGGATATAAAGACGTGAGGGCGTAAAGTTAATATAGAAGGAGTTATTAGTTATTTATTATTAAAAAGATTAACGTAGGGTGGATATACTAGTTACTGTAGTTACGAGGGATTTAGATCCAGATTAATTTAGAGCTAGCTATAGTAGTTAGTGGGGGGATAGGAAGGTTAAAGTTATACTTCAGGAGGTAATATATCTACTAATAGTTATAATAGAGAGTAAGCTATCAGCCCCTCCTTTATTTATATTATAAGATATTTACAATATATTACTATTTAAACTATTTATAACTTTTATATTAATATAATCTAAATAGTTATATAAAAAGTAAATATTATCTAATATAGTAATAGAAAGAATAATATCTCTTTATAAAATAGTAATATAAATTTTATATAGGTTATTTCTTTTAAAATCTACTAATAAAGTAATATTATTCTCTATATTATAAAGTATAGGTTTTTTCCAAAATATTAATATAATACCTGTTAAATTAAGTTTTGTTTAAGAAAGTAAATTAACTTCAAATTCTGGAATATAATAGACTTCTTTTAAAATAAAAGCTTAGTTTTTTAGAGATATTTCTAAATCTCCTATAATTCTCACTATAAGGTATATAGCATTTCCCCACTTAATCTATTTTGTAACTGGTTTTATATTAAATAAAATAGATTTGTCTCTTACTATATAAATTATAGCCGCAGTATCTAAATAAAAACTAATGGTTTTATAATTCTTATTTTCAGCCTTATTACTAGAAATTCCAGAAATTTGTTAATTTATTAAGAAACCTAGAGTTTTATTATCATTATTTTCGTTTTTGGAGATTTTTTAGAGTATTCCTATATCTTCAAAAGTTGATTTTCTTTTTCTGAATAAAATATTAATATTTATATCTTTTTAAATAAATTCTTCTATTTTGAGAAATTCTTTGGATATTTGAGATTCTTCTTCTTCTTCTTATTCTTCTTATACTTCTTTAATTCTTTCGGTTTCTTTAGTAGTAATATTAATTATTTCCAAATTTTTAATATTTGACTTTTTCTTTTTTTATTATAACTTTTTGCTGGTATATTCTTCCATTAACTTGGAGCCTTTTCCGGGTGAAAGTAGGTATAATTTTCTTCGGTGTGATTATTCTTCTTGCAGTTTTTGTAAAAGATTCCTTTTTGTTTTTTATATAGCTTTTTAGTAACTCTGAAGTTCTTCTTTTTCTGAGTAGTATAATTAACTGAATTATCAGTATCTTTTCTTCTAGATTTATCTAATAAATTAGAGAATAAAGAGTCTAAAGTATAGGCTTCTTTATTAAACTTAAGGCTTTAAGTTACAGAGATAATAAAACCTTTATAATTAAAATCTAGGCTATTTAAGATATAAGCTATAACTACCTGTTTAGCTAATTCCAGTTTATTATAGAATAGATTATCCGCTTATTCTTTTATCTTATTTAGAAATTCTTCTATACTACTAAAATTACTTAAAGTAATATTAAAAAACTTTTTGTAAGTTAAGAATTCGTTGGTAAATCCCGAGGGCTCGTAGAGTTCTTTTAAATATTTAAATACTTAGAAAATATCTTTATTATCTTTAATTACTTTTAAAGGGCTATCCCTATAGTATAGTTATATATAGCTTAAAGTTCTTTTATTTTTATCCTCGTTAAGTAGAGTAATAGGAGGGGTTATATCTATATAAATATCTTTACTTATAAGTAAAGCTTTAATATAAATAGACTAGACCTTATAATTATTGCCTCCTACTAACTTGAGAATAGTAATCTTTCTAATATCAGCTATAGTTATTTAAGTAGAATAAACTACTATAATATAAATCAGTATTCTAAAGAAAAAACTATATAAAATAGTAAGTCTTATAGTATAGTATAAAAAGTAAAGTGTTTTCTGAAAAGATAGAGATATAATTTATAGAACTAACTAAGAATCAGAAATCTAGATCCTTAAAGAGATAGAGATATAGTTTATAGAATAAACTAAAAACTAAAGATCTAAATCCTCTTTTTTCTGTTTAAGATAAAGATATAACTTAAAAAGTAAATCTAAAAATCAGAGATCCGAATCTGGATATATTTCCATATCTTTCAAGTTAAATAAATTCAACTTATATTCTTTTCTTCCTTATAAAGTCGTTCGAAGTTCGAAGTTGAGATCAAAATTGATATAGTTGGTTTTCTGTAAATTCGAATAAAGGTAGGAATTTCTGTAGAATTTTATTATTATATAAAAAGGAGGGATAATCTCAAAGTAATAAAATAAAGAATCTTTAAGTTAAGAAGAGCTAGGCTTATAACCTGTTAGAGTAGATAAGAAAATAGATATAGTAAAACCCTATATTTTAGGAGAAACGTTATTGGATAAAAGTAGTTTTCTTAACGTGAAGGCTTTATGAAAAGGGTTATAAAAGTAATAGTAAAATAGAGGAATCCTCGGTAATTATATTGATAGTATTGTTGGTAATATCTAACTATTATTTATGGAGATATAGAGGGTTCTTTATAGAAGGGTTATTCTGAACCTTCGGCTGTTGCCGTAGGGGATCTCCGGTGGACCTCCAGCAGACCTCCGGCGGACTTCCGGCTGTTGCTATAGTGTATAGGCTACTGTAACTACAGTATATAGAGCTCTGTAACTACAGCGTATAAGCTATAGCATAATACACGCTACAGTACCTATTACAGTATATAGGATACTGTAAGTACAGCGTATAGGCTATAGTGTAGCGTACGCTACAGTATCTATTACAGCATACAGGGCACTATAACTGCAGCATATATATTACAGCATGAATAGTCTGAAGTAAACTAGTAAACTCTTTATATAGTTATTACTTTTACTTATAAACTACTGAAGGTAAATAGATAAAAACTATATATATCTGAAGAGCGTTTTTTATACAATTTATTTATACAAGAATATTAGTATATTGTCTATAAATTTAATAGCAAATAATCGAGATAAAGTACTCTTAATATTCTGAGATATTAGAATAAATCTAACAAGTATCTTTTAGTAAGTTGGGAGAACGTTAGTTAGTAATAACTTCTACCTTTCCTAGATTATAAGAGAAATTCTTCTTAGCTAATATAATAAACTTAATATACTTAATTATAGTAATAGAGAATTTATATTTCTTGGAATCCAAATTTAGGTTTATATTAGTAAGGTAGCTAAATATTTAGTAAACCTTTTTCTTATATTCTTTTTATGAGTTACTAATATAAATAAGAATATTATTAATATATATTATAATAAAGTTATTTATAAACTATTATAGGTAGCTATTAATATACTATTAAAATACAGTGAGGATATTAGTAAGTTTAAAGAGGTATATTCTTTATTTAAAGAGATTATAATATATCTAAAAGGCTATTTTCTTGAAGTTTACGTTATTAATTTTAATTTTATAGGATATATAGTAATAACATTAAGTTTAGTATATTAGTAAATTATAGTAACCCTCAAGAGAGTTTTTAATATAAGAGGGAGGAGGTAATAGTTTTTCTTTATAATTATAATAAAAGCTTTATAATTTATATAGAAGTATATTTTTTTGCCTTGCCTTTTTATAAAGAGAACTGGAATATTAGTAGAGAAGATACTTATTTGAATAGATTGCTTATTAAGTAAGTTCTCTAGGATTTCCTTAAGTATTGGAAATCTTTTTTATAATATACTATAGAGGAATTTCTATAAGATATTTAGTTTCTGTTTTTTATTATTAGAAATTAGTAGAATATAGTAATTGTTTTCTAGTTAGCTGGAGGATAGTTAATATATTAAATTTGAATGGAAAATATTTAGAAATCTCTTTAAGATACTTATAAAGATATAGTTTCTTAGGTTTACCTTTACCTTTAGGGTTAATATTCTCTTAATATCCACTAGGTTAATAGATATAATTTAGTAGAAGCTTAGTATCTTACCAGTATACTGTATAGTATACTGGTAGATAAATATAAATAAGTTTATATTAAGTAGGTAGGCTAATTAGATTTCCTTAAGTTATATTAGCTTATTTCAGTATTTTAGGTAGGTTATTATATTGCTTTTTCTATAGATTATTAACTAGATTTCAGTATTATAGATAATATAGTTATCTTCTATATATAGTTACTTTAGATATAAAAATAACTGGAGGCTTTCTATAATATTAATATAGATTTTGTTATATATAGCTGCTAACCTTTAGTATTAAAATAGCTACCCCCTGGATATTACCAGGTAATAACTTAGTGGTATATTTCCTTATTTATCTTTTTGAGTTATTAACTAGTGGGAGGTAAAGTTCCTTTATAAGGAAGGTATTAATAATAGTATAGATATTATAGTTTATATTGATAAGTATGTTAATAACGTAACTTTTATTAATTTCAGCTTAAATAGTAGCTAACTACTGGTTGCTTACCTGTTTATTTCGTTGTTTCTTTTATTTTATTACTTTCGCTTTAGTTAGCTTTAGAATTTAACTTTACTTTAAAATTACTTTGTTTCTAAGTTTTTGCTGTTACTAGGTGAAGTAATATTATTCCCCTAGTTATTATTAGTCTAATCTAGAGTGGCTGTGGCTTTTGTAACCTTTATGCTAACCTTCTTATACTGTTATACTATATAGTTTCTATAGATATAGTTCTCCTTACTATATCTAAAGTATTAGTAGGTATTCTGGTGGTTTTTAGAATACCTCTTAGGGGTAGAAACAAAGTCATTAAAGCTTTAGCGTTATTATTACTTTCTAACTACTTTAGGTATTATAATATTACCCTCTATATTATAAGTAGTAGGTTTCCAGTGGGGCGGCTGGTAGTTAACTAATATTGTCTTTAAATACTTAAGTTTCTAAATTATATTCTGGATTTTAGATAATTAGAATTTATATTTTATAGGAAAGTTTATTATAATAAGTAGCTTCTTAAGGTGGAGAAGTAAAGTCGCTTTTGGTAGGGAGATTTAAATTACATTTAGCTATATATATCTTTTGATATTAGCTAAAGTCTTTTTAAATTGGAATAGAAAGATAGTTAGATACTTATTTTCTTTATTCAAGGTTTTATAGTTAGGTAATAATATGAAGCTAATTGTTTGAATTTAGGTAAGTCTTATTTAGATAACTTATAAAAGTATCTAGATTATTAAAGTTCTTTTAGTTTTTCCGCTATATAAAAGGTTTTAATTATCTACTGGGAATTGGAGTTTAAGTAGAAGTAAATTAGATATTAATACTTCCAATTATTATTAAAGAAATGGTATTTAATTTCAAGTTTAACTTTTATTTATTAAGTGTATATTTAGTATTTCTTCTACTTATCTGAAAACCTTGGGGGTAGGGGAAGAAGCTTTCTCTAGTAGTTAGCTATTAGTGGAAGTATAGTAATATTATTAATCCTAAGAATTAGTATTTTAATAGATATTATTCTGGAGGTTATTAAAGTATTCTGATATAAGTTAGAGGTATTTATTATAGTGGCCACCTGGGGGTTACTGTTAGAGTTATAGCTATTTTGCTATTACTCTTTATATTCTAAATACCCTGTATCAAGTAAATAAGAGTTGAGTATTCTACTTTACTCTTATAACCCTATATTTTCTATTTATTCTAGTAAATCAATTATTAGAGTTTAGGCTATATAGCCTATATAAATTATACTCTAAATTGGTTGAACTTCAATATCAGAAGATCTGATAAACGGATTATATAGTGGCCCGTGCGTAAACGGCTTCCGTTTATCTGTTGCATGTGAGGTTAACCTTTCTGAAAATAAACTCTATTTTAATAGATATATCTAGAAGTTCCTATCTACCTTCAGTAGAATCAGAACTTCCTATCTTTATCACTATTTCTACTAATATCAGTACTGTTTTCAGATATCATTCTGAATCCCCTATTCTTCAGTGATTTATTAAGTGTTAATTTCCCTTAACCTATTTACTAGTCTTCTATACTAGTTCAACAGTTACTATCTACTATAGTGTTTTATCTTACTAATTTATATATAAGTTTATTAATTCTTTAGTAGAGGAGGCTTAAGGTATACTGTAACTGCTGCTGAAGTAGTTTACTTATAGGCAGAGTATTATAGTAATATAAATACATCTGATACAAATATAAATACATGTATTTGTAATATTTTACATGTAATAACTAATACATATATTTGTATTTGTAATATTTCAAAACCTAATACATTACAAATACAAATACATATATTTGTATTTGTATTATTTGTAATATAATACCTAACTCATTTTAATTTACATATATAAGACTAGAGTATTAAAAGATTAAAAAGAGACTATATATACGTATATTAAGATTATTATATAAGACCTTAGAATAGTACTTTAATAAATAGAATCTTAAATTTCAATATATTTAATGTTGTTTAAATGTAATATATTACAAATAATACATATACAAAATTTCTAAGTCTATTATATTATAAATACATATATATATTAGAGTAGAATTTCTAATACATTACAAAAACATCTAATATATTTGTATTTATAGTATATAATATATAAAATATTTTGTATTTGTAATATATTATACATTATTTCGTAATGCTCTGCTTATGGGGTTACTGCCTGTGGGGGTATTCTGAGGGGTATTAATACTCTTTATTATTTTTTATATTAGTTAGTTAGTTACCTGTCATATAATATTATATCTTAGCCGCTTTACCTAACTAAACTATACACTTAACTGGTAGGAAGCTATACTTTATTTAATATTATCTATATAGTAAATAAAACTAAATTCTAAATATATAAAGAGTTGAATTTAGACTTATTTAACCAGAAGGTAGCGTAAAATACTATTTATTTGGAACTAAGAAGTAGAAGAGAAGCTTTTATAAGTATATAGAAAGGTCTGTATATATAATACCATATAGGATCCACTGGGGCCCCACCCGGGCAAGGAGGTTAGCTTTAAATACCTGGGTATACCCCTGGCTGGATATTCGGACGTAGTCTGTAATAGATATCTAGCTATAATTACTATAATTAAGGTTATTAATTTATTAAATTAGGATTGACTAAGATTATTCTGAGTACTATAATTTATAGATCGTCTATAAATATTTAAAATATAGTTATATAGCTATTCTATAATTTACTATATTAAGCTAACTATTTTAAAGACTAGTTATTAATTAATAATATTCTAATATTAATATATTATAGTAATATTACTCACTAGATTCTTTACATTATTATAATAATATGATTATAGAGATTTTGAAAGTTATTTAGCTATATTAGAAGTATTTATATTTATATGAGTGTTATTGATATATTAGCTATATTTAATTAATATGTTAAGATTATTTACTAATAAGAGTAAACTAAAGTTTATGATATCTATATAAAGCTTATAAATTAGCTTATATTAGTAGTAAAGAATCTTTATATTAAAGATACAAGGTTTTATCTTAAGAATAGGTAGAATATAGTAAGGATAGTAAGGTTGCGGATATTAAGGTTATTATAAGTGTTAAAATAAAGTACCTATAGTTAGTAGTAGTTAAATTTCTTAAGATATTCAAATTATATATAACGTAAGTATATAAGAATATAAGGTAAATACGGAAGAAGTTATTAGTTATTTATTATTTAAAGGATTAATGTGAGGTAAGTATATTAGCTGTAGCTATAAGGTGTTTAGCTTTAGATTAACTTGGGGCTAGCTATAGTAGTTAGTAGGGATGGAAAGGCTGAAGTTATACTTCAGGAGTTAGTATATCTACTTATTATTAAAATGGGAAGTAAGCTATTAGCCCCTCCTATAAATATAACCTTAAGGTTATTTAGAAGTTTACTTAAGTTTATGTTAATAATATCAAAGTATCTGTAAGTAAATACTACCTAATATATATTGAGGTGTAAAATATACGTCGTACCCAACCGACCGTTGTTGGCTATTAATTATATATATCTGTATTTCTAATAATATATAGTAATATATAATAGTTAGTTTAACTAGCGAAATATATTACATACCTATAAAGATACTTAGATATCAGGTTATACCTACTTATCTTACCATTTTTACAGATAAAATAATATAAAGAGTTTACTAGTAGTTATATTAAAGAACTTTAAGCTTTTTAATTATATACTTCTCGAAGCCTCTTTGTATTTAGAAAGCTACACCTAATAGTTAGCTTTTACCTTATAAACCCTATAGATAAGCTAAAGCTAAGAAACTATTTAAATAAAGAAATCCTTAGGTAGTAAGTATAGTTAGTTAATATAATAGCTTAGGAATCGAAAACGTATATTATAAATAGAAGGAAAGTATAAATCTATATTTATTTAAATTACTCTTTAAAGATTATAATTAGTTATTATATAATACTAACTAGCTTTACTTAGTATTATATATCAAAAGTTACTAGTTAGTAATATTTATTACTAAGTAATACCAGCTAGTATTGCATATAGTTTCATAATAGGAGAATATATTATAACTACCAATTACACTTACCTATTGTAGAATTCAAACCTACTACACTAACTAAATTAGTAAGAGCTAGCTAGATATTGAACCACTATACTAGATAGATTATAATATTAAGAGTAACTATTTGACTTCTATAAATTAATATAGTATTAACTAATGTATTTCCATTTAATCTAAACTTTAGTTAGCAATAACTAATATAGAAAGATTAGAAATCTACTACTATATATTTAAGAAGTATTTTATATAAGTTTCTATTTAGTTACTTATACTTTATATTCATAGTAGTATCTAAGCTCTTCACCCTATTTAGCTACTTTTACTTTATATCTGTGGTAATATCTAAGCTCTTCACTATATATATAGTTCTAACTGTCAATTATAACCCGGAATAGTATTTATGCTAATGCCGGCTTGCAACTAGTTTAAATAGTAATGAAATTGCCTATTATCGTAGATAATTATGCCCCCGGTTGTAAGCTCTTCACTCTATATATAATTATAACTATACATTATACTTAATTATAGTATTAATACTAATACTTACCTATAACTAGTTTAAATAGTAATAGAATCATATATGTAACTATAACTATAAATTATACTTAATTATAGTATTTATACTTATACTTACTTATAACTAGTTTAAATAGTAATATAATTACCTATTATTATAAATAATTATACTTCTTATTATAATATTTGACTCTAATATAGACAAAGACGCTGTAGTAATAATCTATATAGTAAGAGCTTTAGTAAAATTAATGTTAAATATATATAGCTTAACCTAACTATCAAAATTATAAGGTTAAGAATCCTTATAGATCTCTTACAAATAGAATAAAATAGAACGCTAAGAGTTAAGTACTTTATAATTTGTTATTTCTCTATATTCTTTATAATAAAACTGAAATTGCTTTTAAATTTGTGTAATTACCTATAATTAGAGAATTATAATAATAGATTCTAAATATTCCTATATAGTCTCTATAATATAAAATTCCAATATCTTCCAAACTCTTTAAGTAATATTGTAAATACTGATATCAAAATATAGATTCTAGATATTTAGAAGATAATTATCCAACTGTTCTATAATTTATTATTTTAAGCTAACTATTTCAGAAACTAGTTACTAGTTAGATAATAGTTCTATATCAATATAGTATACTAGTAACTAGCTATCTTAAAGTACTATAATCTTATTATTACTGGGGTTTTAGATACTATGTAATTATATTAGAAGTATCTTTATTTATGTAAATACTATTCATAAATTAGCTGTATTTAATTAATTTATTAAATTATTTATTACTCAAAGTAGACTAAGTTTTACTATATTTAAATAAAGCTTACAACTTAGCTTTATTAGTTATAGAGAGTTTTTATATTCATAGTAGAAACTCTTTATATTAGTAATATAAAACCTTATTTGGGAGATTTATTATAAGAATATTAAGGTTATAGATATTAAAGTTATAATAAGTATTTAAAAAAGTAGCTATAGTTAGTAGTAATTAAATCTCTCAAGATATTCAAATTATTTATAGATAGTGTGAGGATATAAGGATATAAGAGGAGAATATAAGAGTTATATAGAAGAAGTTATCAGTTAATTATTATTAAAAAGGTAAATATAGGGTAGGTATACTAGGTAACTTAAAGCTAGTTACAGTAGTTAGCAGGGAGATAGGAAAGCTGAAGTTATACTTCAAGGGGTAATATATCCACTTATAGTTGTAATAGAAAGTAAGCTATTAGCCCCTTTATATATAAATTTCTATAAGTATAGATAATATAACTTTTAAGTAAATATATTCAAAAAGCTATTTAATAATAATTTTTAGAAAGCTGAGGTTATCTTTTTTAGTAGAAAGTAACTTTATTAAAAAGTTAATATAAATCTAAAACTAGAATCTTTACCTATTTGACGTAGTAGTTTGACGTCTGGCTGGCTCTTACTATTTTAGTAAGTATAGTAAGTTTGTATCCTGCGACAGGCAAGTGTAACTAGTGGTTAAAATAAACCTTCTAGTTATGAAACTAAATATAGTAACTACTACTAGCTGGCTATATCTGCTACTAGTTATTAATAGCTGGTAACTATTAACAGCTAGTAATATATAATACCAGCTGGCAGTATATATTATATAACCTCTATAGTAATTCTTAAAAAGTAACTATAATAAATATAAGCTTATTATATTTTCCCTTTATAATATATCTTCTATATTTATCAGCTATTATATTAACTAACTACGTTTACTACCTGAGGTTTCCTCTGTTTAAATAGTTTCTTAGCTTCAGCTTATCTATAGAGTTTATAAGGTAAAGGCTAACTGTTAGATATAACTACCTAAATGGAACCCCGAGAGCCATATAATTTCAATAGTTAGAAACTTTTAATATAACCACTAAAAACTAGAATCTTTTATAAGTGAGAAGATACTATAAGAGTTTCTAATAATAATATAAGCTTAAATAATAATATTAATAAATATTACTTACTTTAATAAACTACTTAATATTCCTTAATATTCTATTTTACATTACTTCGACAAAAGTATTATAAATATTGAGGTAATACCAGATTAGCCTAAAATAGAAACGTTATAAACTATCTAAAGAATTACTATAGTTAATAACTTATGTTTAGAACTTTAGATTCTATTCTAATATAGTAGTATACTATTTAATTATACTAAGTCATTAGCTACTTATATATTTATACTTACTTCTAGTAGAAATATCTATATAATATATTAGATTCTATTTAGGGAGATTTTAAATATTTAAATTATTAAAGTTCTTTAGGTTTAGAGTATTGGTAATGTAGTATTGTGAAATATTATATTACTATCTAGTATTGTACTAGTATTTTACTAGGGAATATTAACTACTTATAGAATCTTATTTCTATTCTTACCTATTTTTATTTACTAAATTAAAAGTATAGAAAGTAGCCTTACTATATCTATAATATTAACTTCTAAGAAAGAGAGAATCTATATTAGGAATTATAATTTAGTTATATTATTCTATTTTTACCTTTAGATGATATATAAATACCCTATAAGATAATATAGATAGTACTTTCAAATAAAACTTAAAGTTAATAATAATTTAGCCTACCTAACTTATTATTTTACAATATATCTAGAGTTTATAATACTTTAAGGTTTTAAAGTTGAAGAATAGTAAAACGTTTTATATTACTTTAAAGTTTAACTAACTATACGTTTTAAATATAATCTAACTATTAGTAACTTTATATTATAATTAATATGATTCTACTAAACTGAGATTAAATAGGTTAAATAGTAAGCTACTCATTATATCTTCCTTATTCTATTAATTATTTTATTATTTTAATATATATAGTATCTGAGAATTACTCTATTTTATTACTTACTTAGTATATATGTATATATAGAGGTTATAGGATAAAGATAAACTATTATATATACTTATATATATAGAAACCTAGGATATATATAATTTGAATAGATTAGAAATTTTTAATATAACTAACTAATAGTTTGTTACTATACTTTAGACTTACAGTATATTTTATATTTACTCTTAATATTTTATTTATAACTAGGTAGAATATATATATATACATATATATATATATATTATCTCTAATAGACTTCTCTATAGTATAAAACTTAGCAAAAGTAACTAGTGTAATAAGTATGGGGCCCCATAGATATTACTAAGCTGCATGAAGGTTTATGTAGCTATTAGCTATATATGTCAGAAATAATATATTCAAGTAGTAGAATTTATATTATTTAAACTTCAGGTACTTATAGCGTCTCTATAGGCTTCACTCCACTTAAACTAGTTAAAATAAAGTCTTACGTAGTATATATAGCTATATTTAGTTATATATAATATATGTTAGATTTTACCCCCTAATTATATATAAAAATTAAGAGTTTTATAATACTAAAAAGCCACCAGGCAAAATATATATTTAGTTACTTTTACTTTATACCTATAGTGGTATTTAAGTGTTTTACCCTATATATAGTTCTAACTGTGAAATTTACCTAGTAATAGTATTTATATTAATATTAGGAGAGGGGCTGATAGCTTGCTTTCTATTATAACTATTAGTAGATATATTGCCTCCTGAAGTATAACTTCAGCCCTTCCACCCCCTTGCTAACTGCTATAACTAGTCCTAAGTTAATCTAAAGCTAAACCTCTTACAGCTACAGTTAGTATACCTACCCTATATTAACCTTTTCGATAATAAATAACTGATAACTTCTTCTATATTAACTTTATATCCTCCCCTTATATCCTTACGCCCTCACGCTATCTATATATAATTTAAATATCTTGAGAGATTTAATTACTGCTAGCTATAGCTACTTTATTTAAATATATATTAAAGCCTCTATATCTGTAATTTCAATATCTTCCAGACTATATCTTACTTACTTTTAAAATGAAACTTTATACTTCTAATATAAAAGTTTTCTGCTATTAATATAAAAATTCTCCGCTACTAATATAAGCTAACTTATAATCTCTATATAAGTATAGTAAGATTCAGCCTGCTCTTATTAGTAACTAATCTTAATATATTAATTAAATATAGTTAATATATAAAGAATATTAGTATAAATATAGATATATTTAGTATAGCTATATAATATTTAAAACTCCAGTAATTATAATATTATAATACTCTAAAATATCTAGTAATTAGTATAAGATATTAATATTAGGATACTATCTAATTAATAATTATTTTTTGAAATTATTAGCTTAATATAGTAGTTAATAAGATAGCTAGATAATTTTCTTCTGAATATCTAGAGTCTATCTATTAATATTAGTATTTATAATATTACTTAGATTTTTTAGGAGATATTAATATTCCCTATTATAAAGGTTATAAAGGAATATTTAGAATCTGCTATTATATTACTTTAGTTATAGATAGTTATATAGATTTAAGGGAAATTCCAGTTTTATTATAAAGAATATAGAAGAGTAATAGATTATAGAATATTTAGCTTTCGCAGGCTTTTTATTTTAGTCTATTTTTAAGAGTTTTATAAAGATTCTTAACCCTATAATTTTAGTAGTTACTTTCAGCTATATATATTAAGCTTTAGCCTTACTGAAGCTTTCGCTAATTATTACTACGAGGTTTTCCTCTACTATAAAGTTGAATATTATAACTAGAGGTATAATTATCCACAATAATAGGTAATTTTATTACTATTTAAACTAGTTGTAAGCTAGTATTAGTATAAATACTATTACTAGGTAAACTTTACAGTTAGAACTATATATAGAGTGAAGAGCTTAAGTATCACTATAGGTATAAAGTAAAAGTAACTAAATATTAATACTAGCTTAAAACTAGTTTAAATTGTAATAGAATTACTTATTATTATAGATAATTATACTTCCAGTTATAATATTTAACCTTATAGCAGAGGAAGACCTTATAGTAATAATTAGCGAAAACTTTAGTAAAGCTAAAGTTTAATATATATACCTAAAACTAACCACTAAGGTTATAAGGTTAGAAACCTTTATAAATTTCTTAAAAATAGAATAAGTAAAAAGCCTACGAAAATTAAGTATTCTATAATTTATTATTTTTCTATATCTTTGATAATAAAATCGAAATTCCCCTTAAATTTATATAGCTATTTATAACTAGGAAAATATAATAATAAATTTAAAATACTCTATTATAGTTTCTATAACTGGGGGTATTAATACTTTCTAAAGAGCCTAAGTAATATTATAAATATTAATATTCATAGATACACTTTAAATATACAGAAGAAAATTATCCAGCTATTCTATAATCTGCTATATTAAACTAATAATTTCGGAGACTAGTTATTAATTAGATAGTATCTTAATATTAATATACTATATTAGTTACTAAATACCTTAAAGTATTATAATATTATAATTACTGAGGTTTTAGAATAATATATAGCTATACTAAATATATTTGCATTTATATTAGTATTACTTATATATTAGCTATATTTAACATATTTCATATATTAAGATCGTTTACTTATAAAAGTAGGTTAAGTTCCATTATGCTTATATAGAGATTATAAGTTAGCTTATATTGATAGTAGAGAACGCTTATATTAATAGTGGAGAATTTTCATATTGGGAGCAAAAAGCTTTATCTGGGGGGTGAGGATCTTAAGGTTACGGATATTAAGGTTATAATAAGTATTTAAATAAAGTAGCTATAGTTAGCAGTAGTTAAATCTCTTAAGATATTTGAAAAGTATATAGCGTAAGGACGTAAGGATATAAGGTTAATATAGAAGACGTTATTAGTTATTTATTATTTACGAAAAGGTTAATATAGGGTAAATATACTAGCTACTATAGCTATAAGGAATTTAGGCTTAAATTAAGTTGAAGCTAGTTGTAGTAGTTAGTGGGGGAGTGGGAGGGCTGAAATTATATTTCAGGAGGCAATATATCCACTAATAGTTGCAATAGAGAGTAAGCTATTAGCCCCTCCCGGTAAAATATATATATTCTAATAATTTTATATATTTTAAATACTAAAATATCTATTAAACATATCTCTATCTTAATACTTAAGGAAACTAATTAGTAAATTATCTAACATAATACCTTTTAGATAGAAGCTAAAGCTTATAACGTATAGAATTATCTTCATTCTAAAATAGCTGCTTGAAGAAGCCTTAAATTAGAGATTTCTTAAAAGCTTCTTATGTAGAATTTTCACAAGGTTAAAAAAAATAAAATATCTGCAATAATATTTTAAAATAGTATATTAGAAATTTTAACTACCCCTAATATATTTAATAAATATATTTCTATAAAGTTAACTTACCCTAAGAAGCTTTAATTTCCCTCTAAAGTTACTGAATGTACTTATATTAAGAATATTATGAATCTCGTAGAGAAGATTCTAAAAGCTTACATAACTATCTATAGTCTCTACTTAATAAAAACTTAAAAATATTAGTATAAATAGTTAAACTAAATTTATATGATAACTTAAATTCTTAGATATATAAGTAAGATATTTTAATATTGATATTGTAATATGAAGGAGGATTTATTATATAGATAATTAACTATTATAATTACTTTAATATTATAAATAACCTTTATTTCCAGTATATAGCTACTATGAATTATAATATACTTTAGTTTCGCAAACTTAAGTATTTTACTATACAAATAGTAACTAAAATATAATTTTAGAAATAGTAAGATACTATATGTAAAACTTAAGTAATTAGCTATACTTCCTCTATTTTAGAGGTATTTTAAATCAATAATTTGTGAAAACACGTAGGCTACGTAGGCTACGCAACTAGGCTACAGGCTACAGCCTAAAAAGGCTATATTTCAAGGGTTTAAATACCCCGCGAATCACGCATTTCAGCTATAAGAATACAAGCTATTTTGCTTCCTTCCAAACCCTCTATATAATGCAAAAAGGCTCCTACTAGAGGCCTCTACTATATTCTTACAGTTATAAGCCTAGCTTTTAGTATTTTCAGATATCTTTACCCTCTTTTATTATTAATTTGCATGCAGCCTATACTTATAAGAACCTCTTTCCGATACTTCTAATAACGTACGTATAGTGCTATCTATCAAGACGCCCCTACGCATCTACTCTTTTAATATATATATATATAATGCTACCTATCTCAAGGCGCCCCTATATTACCTTTCAACGTTATAGTTAACCTTTCAATATTACAGTCAACCTCTCAACATTATAGATAACTTCTTGAGGATACCTCCTTAGTATCCTGATTTTACTATACTACTTAACCAGCCACTATTTCCTCTTTTAACTTTACTTCACTCCTTACCTCTCTGCCTCCGCTACACTTAAATTAACTCTTTATAAAAAAGTATTCCTTCAGTAATATTAATAGGTTTAACCTACGGCAGTTATATCCAAAAATCTCTTTGTAGATATACCTTATATCTGAAGTATTTCATATATTTGGGGAAATAAAAAAAAGCCTAAAGGCCTCAATAAAACGCCTCTGGTAAAGCTAAACTATAAAGTAAAATTAATATTTCAAAGTAATATTATTCAGGCTATATACTTAAGGTAGTTAAAATACTAACCTTAAGAGGCTATTCTAATAGCCTGGAAAAAGTTAAAAAAACCTTTCCTTTTATAATAGCTTTAATAAGTGGTTAATATTTTAGTAACTAAGTAATGCTTAAATATACCTTCTAGACTATTATCAAAATAGAATTTATATACTTAAACATATATTAGAAATATCCAGTAGAATTCTAGCTTTATTAAGATTAAATATCTAAAATAGCATCCCTATTACCACCAGTAGAATTAGGTATATAAAGTATAAGAATTATAGTAGGTAGAAGTTACTTCAAAAAAGAGAATATCTTCAATAATCTTATTATCTAGAAGGCTATATTTTATATAGTATACTCTTAAATATACTTTTAAGCCTATAATTTAATCTTAAGTAGCTATATATCTCTAAGTAATAATAAGAAGGTAGTAATACTAAAAATACTAAAGATACTTAAAGGCTATATTTAAAATCCCTCTACCTTTTAGAATATTTAAAGAAACTGGAGGAGGCTATTTTCAGATAGTAGAGGTTATTTAGAATTATTACTTCAATATAAATACTGGAGGGCTTAAAGGTTCTGTTACCCTTACCTTAGATTAAAGTCTTTCCTACTTTTAGCTTAATATCCTATTACCTTCACTCTAAAAAATAGTTATTTAAACGCTTTTATATTTAGATAAACTACTGGGAATATCTTTATCCAAATGTTAGGTAACCCTTATACCTGAGGAGGTATATAAAAATATATAGGCTATATAGGCCACATAACTAAGCTATAGGCTACAGCCTAAAAAGGCTATATTTTAAGAATTTAAATATCCTGCAAATTACATATTTCAGGTACAAGAATATAAGCTATTTTACTTTCTCAAACACCCTCCATATAATCCAAAAAAGCTTCTACCAGAGGCCTTCACTATATTTTCATATAGTTTTATATTCTTTCTAATATAGTTATTAATTAAAATATATATTCAAGATTATATATTTATAATTTATAGTTAATTAAATATAATATTATTCCATCAAATTATTTCAGTTATTATAGAAGCTATATATTAGCTTTCTAAAATCCTCTATTGAGGTAAAATTAACTATAAAGTATTTAGTATTACCTTAGAGGCTATAAATGATAATTTAAATTCTTAAGATAGTAAGAGATACTTTAATAACTTAAACAAACGTCTTTATCCTCTTAAATATAATAAAAACTATTTATTTTTATATTATTACTATATATACCTATCATTTACATCTAAAAGCTAGATACTAAATACTATAATAAAGAAGAAAGTTAAATAGTAAATAATTTCAGATTTAAATTTCTTAAAGAGAATTTAAAACCTTAGATAATAGTAATTATAGAGCTAATCTTTCAGCTAAAGTAACTATAATATTATATAGTAAGTTTACTATATAGAGAAACCTTAGTAATATTCTTTTTTTTATTTATCTATTCTTAATTTAGATATCCTAATTTATATTCTTTAAGATATTAAGTATTTTATAACTCTCTAAGAAGCTTCCTCTAGAGATTGTATTCAGTATAATATTAAGTTAGTATTTATTTAGAATTATAAAGATACTAAAACTTATATTATAATCTTAAAAGGTAAGAAAGTCAAACTATATTTTTATAATATTACTTTCTATATCTTTTTAACCATAAATGGTTCCTTTTTTTAGTAATTATGAAAATAAAGTTACTAATGAAATATTAAGTTAAATTATCTCTCTTAACTGAAAAGAAATACTTACTTAAAGATTATAGCTATTAATATTTAATATTCTATATAGTTATATTGAAGGTTTCTGACTATTTAAATTATATACCTCTCGAGGTTCCATTTATGTAGTTGCATCCAACAGTTAGCTTTTACCTTATATACCCTATAGATAAGCTGAAGCTAAGAAACTATTTAAGTAGAGGAAACCTCAGGTGGTAGACGCAGTTAGTTAATATAATAGCTGATAAATAGGAAGATATAAAGGAGGTATAAGTCTATTTATTATAGTTGCTTTTTAAGGATTACTATAGAGGTTATATAATAGCTATTACTAGCTAGTTGTATTTATTACCAGCCGTTATTAGTTGCTAGCTATTAACTATTATTAGTAAGTGCTTCCAGCTGGTGGTAGTTACTATACTTAGTTTCATAACTAGAAGGTATATTATAACTACTAGTTGCGATTATCTGTCGTAGGATTTAAACTTACTGTATTTGCCAAAATAGTAAGAGCCAGCTAGACTTTAAACTACTATATCAAACAAAGTTAATATTTAATATAACTAATTACTTCTTAAATATTATATACTCTATAAAACGTTAAATATTTTAGTAGTATAGTTAGTATAATATAAGCTTGCTTCCAAATATTATTACTACTAGAGATATATTATAGAGATTATTACAAAAGTCCTAAATAATAATAAATATCTTTAATATTAGTAGCTAGAATACCTTAGGAGAAAGCCTCTTAACCACCTCATCTTAATTATATATAATATATATATTACTAATACTTACTTAAAATATAATAAATACTAGCCTACTTAGGAAATATATAAAACTTACAATATTAGTAAGGTAAAATAGATTATTTACTATATAAAGTATAAAAATACCTTATATATAATCTCTAGAAAATATATTATATTTAACTTTTATTCTTATTACTAAGGCTATAGCAGCTATATCTCTTCCTTAATATTTATAGATAAGGCTACTAATTACTTATAAAACGTTTACCTTATAGATTATACTGAAGCTACTATAACTGTAGTATTTAATAACTTTATCTTACTTCTTAAGTATGAGTATAACATTAATATTAAGGTTTTTAAGTATAATAATAAGGTTTCTAAATATAAGAGACTGAAAGTTACTCTAATTGCTTAAGGTATTTACCTTAAGCTATCTATATTATATATATAAAATTGGAAAAGAAATATAGAGTATATTAAAGCTATTATTAAAGCTTACGTAAGAACTATAAGGTAAGGAAGTAAACTACCTTATAATTTCTAGCCTAGAATTTTATAAGTAGCAGTATCTCTTTATAACTGCATATTAATAAGCTTTTTAAACTAGTAAATACTATACCAGAGGTTTTATAAGGTTACTTAAAAAGATAATATTATAAATTTAGATTTAGCCTACTTTTATATTTATACCTGCAAGTATTTTATTCTTACTATAGATATAAAACTTAAGTGTAACTACCTTACCTACCTTAAGGGGTATATTTTTACTGGCCTTTTAGTTGGCTACACTTTAACCGACCAGTTTTAAATATAGAACTTTTAATAAAATAAGATTATTATACTTATAGTATATTTTCTAATAAGATGATATTTTTCAGTAGAAACTTAGCTTCTCTATAAGATAATTCCAAAAAGTTTAATTTCAATAAGGTTTCCTATTATTTATAAAAGTAATCAGCTACAGTAAAGCTATATAAAGTTAACTTCAATATTTACTTAAGTTTAAATAAAAAGTTTAATAAAATAATCTATACCAAAAATACGAGAGGTAACTATAAAAACTTAAGATTTTATATTTACATTATAGTTGACCCTAAGCCTTCTGAAACCTTATATAAAACTATAAAGATTATTTTATTAGTTCCTCCAGAATTACCTATTATACTCTTCTATATTTTTATTAATATAAATAAAACTATAAAGAGGTAAGAAAGTTAGATATCTTTAGATAAAGTTAAATATAAGAAATAAATAAGATACTATACTAAAATAGCTGGAAAATCTTTATTTAAAGTTACTTTTTTAGCTAGTATTTTTTAATTATTTTAAGATACTTCTAGATATTTCCACCTATAGCTATAGAACTATATAACGTATTAACCGGAGGAGGTTCCAAAGATTTAAACTTGAAGAGAATTCTAAAAGATTATTATAAGTCTGAAAGATACGTTTTAGCTATAAAGTAAATTAAATATTAGAGAATACTTAAATATAGGGAAATAGAAACTTCCACTCTAGAAGTTTTATCGTAAAAGCTATTATTATTACTTATATTTTACTTAGCAGTATTTACTTATTTATGTACTAAATTTATAATAGCAGCTGAAAAAGCTTATTTTAGAAATTTTAGAAATTTTGATATTTCTAAAATAAAATTAGTAGGATTTTTAGAAGAAACTTAAAAATTCTAGGTTACCATTAAATTTATATTTATAAGTTTAATAAGTATAAATATGTTCTTAAAACTAAGGTTTAGCTTATTATTTATAGAAAGTAATAGCTATAAGATAACTGCAAAATCTATATAATTACTTTAATAAAAGTGTTTTTTAAATTCTTATAGTAACTACTAATTACTTTAATCTTAAGCTACTTTAGTATAATATAGTTAATATTTTTATTTAAGTAATATTCAGTTACTTTTACTTTATACCTATAGTAGTATCTAAGCTTTTCGCCCTATATATAGCTCTAACTATAATATATACTCGGTAATAGTATTTATACTAATACTAACTTATAACTAATTTAAATAGTAATAAAATTACCTATTATTGTGGATAATTATACCCCCAATTGTAATATTCAACCTTATAGCGGAGGAAGATAGGGGTGGGAGGGCTGAAGTTATACTTCAGGCGGCAATATATCTACTAATAGTTGCAATAGAGAGCAAGCTATCGGCCCCTCCCAAGTAATATTTAACAAGATAGTTTATATAAAGATACTATCTAGTTATTAAAAGTTTAGAAAAATCTACTATCTAAATGAAGGATTTTATAATTTTGAAAAATCTTCTCTTCTTTAGTAATATTATCTAGAGGTAAATCTTAACTATTTCAACTTTAAGTTAGCTACAGAAAGGCTATATAACTAACTTAAGGAATATATTATCTTCTTTTTCTATATTAATAATTATATATTTTCTTTTCCCTCAGGAAATAAATTTAAAGTATTTATTTTAGAAGTAAATTTCTAAAAGGAGTATTATTTTAAGAAAGATAAATATCTATAGTACTTCCTTAGTATTTAGGTTATTTAAGTTAAAATAATATATTAGCTATAACTTTCTTAAGTAGTTTATATTAAAAAGCTTCTTAAATATTTTAAAAAAAACATATATAGTATATTAAATAGTTTGATATTTTCCCTAAATCTAAAAAGCTTCTCCCAAGATATAATTAAGCTTTCTATATAGAAATTAAATACTACTAATTTGGTTACGTTTTGCTTTATACCGGTAGTAGTATCTAAGCTTTTCACCCTATATATAATTCTAACTATATAATATATCCGGCAATAATATTTATGCTAATACTAGCTTACAACTGGTTTAAATAGTAATAAAAGTACCTCTTATTATAGATAATTATACCTCCAGTTATAATATTTAACCTTATAGTAGAGAAAGACTTTATAGTAATAATCTATATAGTAAAAGCTTTAGTAAGGTTAAAGCTTAGTATATATAGCAAAAAGTAACCACTAAGCAAAGCATTACAATAATACAAATACATCTAATACAAATACAAATACATGTATTTGTAATATATTACATGTAATAGCTAATACTTGTATTTGTATGTGTAATATTTCAAAACCTAATACAAATGTATTTGTATTTGTATTATTTGTACTATAATACACTAAATTAAGGTTATAGTAATAGGTAAAGTAAATATTAATATTAATAGAATAAAATCTAACTAATCTAAAACCGTTGTAGTTACAGTTATATATTACTTTATAATAGAGAAACTTAATTTCAAAGTATTATTAATATTAGGAAAGTAATTCTAAGTTATGAAGTAATGATTAATAAGATATTAGTATAAAATAAAATACTAATATTTAGTAATAGTAAAAAGAAAATATCCAACCCTAATATATTAATTACTATTTATATTTATTTCTATTTTACTTTGATTTATATTACTATTACTACTGCTTGTTTTCTATAAAATATCTTTATAATTGAATTAATCCGTATATAATTTCGCAAAGAATAGGTTAGAATTACTATTTAGTTTACTATTATAATTTAACTAACTTTTTAGTAATATCAACTGCTTTCAATTTTCATATTTGAAACTAATTCTTCTCTTAGTAATAATATTACCTAAATAATTAAAGTTAGGTTTAGAGCCACTGAGATGGATAGAATAGATAAATATTGTCTAGCTAAAATAGTTAGAATAGGGAATTTAACTTTATTTTCCTTCGATTATTCAGTAGGTTATACTTATTATCCAGTTTTCCTTCGATTATTCAGTAGGTTATACTTATTGTCCAGTTAGTTTTCATTATTTCTAAAATATATAGAAGTAATTTTAACTTACTTTATCTTTTTATAACGGCATTTTAACGTAGTTATTTAATTTATCTTTCTAAAGGTTTTTATTTTCCTTTTTACTTTAAATAGGAAATAGATTACTAGTACATTCTTATTTACGCTTAGGGCGAGAAAGTTAAGCATTTCAGATTTAGCTTTAAATCTATAAGAATCTATTATAAAGCTTATTTAAGATATAGTATTTTCTCTAGATATTCCTTTATCTTTACTATTAGTATAAAGAATAATACTTTCTAAAGAAATATAAACTTTAATAGATTCCAAAATTAAGCTCTCCTTGTTAGTAAATTGAAGATAATTACTAATAAACTTCCTTAGACTATTTATAATATATTAGTTAATTAATCTTTATATACTTACTTATATACCTAACAGACTACTTACCTTTTATATCTTTATTTTAGGGTACTTTTAGTATGATTAATAATACAGTTAGGAATAGAATCTTTAAATATATATTCTAATAAAATCTAAAATTTAAGTCTGGAGTTTAGTATAAGGCCGGGAAAAAAAGGCTTATACTTAATATCATAACTTATATTATTAATAAGATTAGGAAAGTATTTTTATAATATTGTAAAATCTATTTAAATTAAAGGTAATAGTGAAACTAAATAAGAATATAAAGTATAATTATATATTAGATAGTTATAGTTAATAATTCAATTTGGTTACTTTTACTCTGTACCTATAGTGGTATCTAAGCTCTTTACTCTATATATAGTTCTAACTGTAAAATTTACCTAGTAACAGTATTTATACTAATACTGACTTATAACTAGTTTAAATAGTAATAGAATTACCTATTATTATAGATAATTATACTTCTAGTTATAATATTTAACTCTATAGTGGAGGAAGACTTTATAGTAATAATCTATATAGCGAGAGCCTCAGTAAAGCTAGAGTTTAATATATATAGCTGAAAGTAACCATTAAGGTTATAAGGTTGAGAATCTTTATACACCTCTTAAAGATAGAATAAAATAGAGAGCTTATAAAAGCTAAATATTCTATAATCTATCACTCTTCTGTATCTAAACTATCTTTAGTATTATCTTTACGATAAAACCGAAATTCCCCTTAAATCTAAATAGCTACCTGTAACTAAGGGAATATAATAGTGGGAACTATATATTCTATTATAATCCCTATAACTGGGGGTATTAATATCTTCTAGAGGGTCTAAGTAATATTATAAATACTAATATTAATAGGCAGACTCTGGAAATTCAGAAGAAAATCATCTAGCTATCCTATAATATACTATATTAAGCTAATAATTTCGGAGACTAGTTATTAATTAGATAATACCCTAATATTAATATACTATATTAGTTACTAGATACTATAGAGTATTATAGCGTCGTAATTAACGGGGTTTTAGATACTATACAGCTACACTAAATATATCCGCATTTATGCTATTATTATTCGTATGTCGGCTGCACTCGATTGGTTATTAATTTAATATATAATTAAGAATTATATATTTAGTTAAACTTTTAGCTTCTAGTAATATTTAAGTAAAGTTTCCAACTTAATCTTACTAATTAATATATATATATAAGTAGTTAGAATATTTAACCTATTATTTCCAACTTAATACATCTTAGTATTTATATATTAACTAATATAAATATTTCCCATATTATACTTTGTATATATCTAAGATTATATAGTATAGAATATCTATATATTCTAAATCTAGTTTTTTATATATTATTAATTTCATAATAGATAGTTTTAATATTAAAATAACACTTATTATTTAGTATAACTTTATTTTATATTATATATTTAAAAGAGGGATATTCAGTATACTAACTAGTATTTAACTAGTACTTATAATGTAGAATATAAGTGAAATATAATATTCAACTCTAATATATTTGTAATATGTATTATATTACAAATCATACTAATACTAATATATGTATTTATCTTATATTACAAATACATGTATTAGGAAAATAAACCTAATATATTACAAATACATGTAATGTATTTGTATTTGTAATATGTAATATGTAATGTATTATGTATTTGTAATGTATTATGTATTATTTTTTAATGCTCTGCCACTAAGGCTCTAGGGTTAAGAATCTTTATAAACCTCTCAAAAATAGAATAAAATAAAAGGCCGAAAGCTAAGTATTCTATAATTTATTATTCTTCTATATCTTCATAATAAAATTAAAACCTCCTTGAAATTTATGTAGCTATCTGTAACTAAAGAAGTATAGAATAGATAAAGAGATATCCAACTATAACCACTATAATTAATGCTATCAGTTTATTAAACTAGGTTTTACTGAAATTATTCTAAATGCTATAATTAACAGGCAGCCTATAGATATTTAAAAGAAAATTATATAGGTATTCTATAATCTGCTATATTAAGCTAACGATTTTGGAAATTAGTTATTAATTAGATAATACCCTAATATTAATATACTATAGTAATATTAGTTACCTAATATTTTACAGTATTATAGTAATATAATTATAGAGATTTTGAAAGCTATTTAGCTATATTAGAAGTATTTATATCTATATAAGTATTATTTATATATTAGCTATACTTAATTAATATATTAAGATTATTTGCTAATAAAAGTAAACTAAGGTTAGCTATATTTATATAAAGCTTATAAGTTAATTTATATAAATAGCGGAGAACTTTTATATTAATAGTAGAGAACTTTTATATTAGGGATATAAAGCTTCATCTGGGGGATCTGGAGGATATTAAGATTACGGATATTAAGATTATAATAAGTATTTAAATAAAGTAGCTATAGTTAGTAGTGATTGAATTTCTTAAGATATTTAAATTATACTTAGATAGTATAAGGGTGTGAGGGTATAAGGTTAATGCGGAAGAAGTTATTAGTTATTTGTTATTAAAAAGATCAACGTGGAATAGATATGCTAGCTGTAGCTATAAGAGGTTTAGACTTAAATTAACTTAAGGCTGGCTATAGTAGTTAGCGGAAGGGTAGGAGGGCTGAAGTTATACTTCAGGGGGTAATATATCCACTAATAGTTACAATGGAAAGTAAGCTATTAGTTCCTCCCTAAATACTACTAATAAGATATTAGCTTTATTAATAATACTATAATTATAATAAATCCAAATACTATCTATATAGCTAATTAATTAGTCTATTTTAACTAGAATTCTAAAGATAACTACTAAGTTAAGATGAAGTAAATCTTATAATACTCTACTAAAACTAAACATCTTTACCTTAAGTTTAGCTATAAGATTAGTAATTTATAGAATAATCTTATTATTACTATAAATACTAACTTTATAGATAATAGTAAAAATTAAAAAAGCTTTCAAACTTTTATTATATATCTTTTTAGCAGCCTTATAATATAGTAAGCTAATAAATAAAATATTATAATTATTTCAATAACTAAAGTTAAGTTTTTAATATTATTATTAATAATATAAGAAGCAATTTCCGCTAGTAATCTTTTTACTATCCTGTAAGTAGATTTTATAATAAATACTTCTATTTAAGATAAGATATATAACTTTTATTCAATAGTCTAAATTCAGTATAATAATTAGTAAATAATATACCTTATAACTATTAAAATAATATAACTATATATAAAGCTATAATATATAGATACTTATAATTACTAGCTATAATAAGAGATTTAGTAAGAATATTATTAGTTTAATCGTCAGGGTAATTGTATACTATATGTAATCTCGTCGTACGGATGCAAACTAGTGTTAGTTTTTCGGTTATTATTATTACTATATTACGTAGTATGTAGCGCTACATAAGGCTCTAGATCTATAGTATAGTAATTACCTACTAATTACTACACTATTCAGTTATAGCTGGCGCCGGATACTGGATACTTATAGCTAATAAGCTATAGAGAATATACTGCTATATATATAGTAGTATATATAGTTACTATATACTCTAGAGTATAATATAACTAATACTAGTAACTTTTCTTTTTATTACATATCCTAATATCTATCTATTTATATAAAAAATAGTATCTTTTATAATTTATATCCTTTTGCCTGAATAATATCTAAATACCTATTTATCTACTTCACTTAATTTACCTATTTCTCTATTTAAATAGTTATATAGTTTAAATTAATAAATCTCTCGAGAATATAGTTTAGAATACTTTTTATAAAGATATTAGTAATATTATTATTTCTATTAATTTATTATACTTTTTGAAGTTTATAGTATTTATATAACTACCTTAACGTTATAATATTAATTATTAGATACTTCTCTTTAGTAATATTAAGTTTTATAAGATATTTAGAAAGTAAGTATTAGTTAGTATATATAATAGTTAGAATCTAAGGAAGTTTTTAATACTTAAGGATCTTCTTAAGTAATATAATTATAATATAAGTAAAGTTTATACTAACTACTATTGTGTAAATTTCTAAGGTAAATATACTTTTAGTAATTTTCTTACTTTTAGTAAATAAATAGTATATAAAGTTACTGTAAAAGTTAAACTAACTATTACTAGTTATAGTTTCTTAACCTAGAATTATTATAAATTCCAATTAAAAGAAGAGATTAGTATTATTAGCAAAAAAGCTATCAATAAAAGTATAAAGATATACCTAAGAAAGCTTAAGTAATATAAAGTTAAGGTTTTAGTTAAGATATTTTATATACTATTTAAGCTGTTTATTAAGTATAGCAGTATTATTACTTAAGGGTTATTACTTTTATACTATATATAAGAGGTTAAATAGGATCTCCAGCTAGTATATAGAGGTAAGGTATATACTGTATATATATTATTTAATATATATCTTCTTAAATACCTTAGGTATAGTATATATATTAATAAGAGCTAGTTTTTACTCTTAGTACTTTTAGTATAGATAGAGGTAATTACGTTAAAGTAATAGAATATCTCTATTAAACGTAAGGAATATAGTTTCTGAAAATATAATTTTAGACTTTACTTTAAATAAGGTTTTTTTAACCTTCTTATTCTCTCAGCGAGAGAATACTATATTGGAGAGGCTAAAGATATTATTAATTTATATATTAATAAAGCTGAAGGTATTAATTTAAGTATATAAAATAAGAAGGTATAAGTTATATATTAAAGTCTCTGTTTATAACTTCTTTTTGTAGTATATAACGTAAATTACCTACTAGTAAGTTCCAGCTTTAGTAAGGCTGTAAAGTAGCTTAATAATAATTATTATAGAGTTTAGAGAATACTACCTTTAAAGGTATAAAGGCAGTTTAGCTATAATATACCTTATAAGCTTTATTTTAGCTTAAATATAAACTTAGGTAATATTATAAAGTTACATTATTATATCTTTATACTTAAGGAAGATTAGAATTACAGCTAAAATTAACTATTAGCTACTTTACTAGATTATTAGTAGTTATATTAAAATCTCAAATTTACTATAGTTTCTAAAGCTTTAAATTATAAATTTTAATTTCTTATATACTTTATTAGTATCCTTATTCTTATTTTCGTGAATAATATAAAACTTAAAATATTATAATATTTATAAAGAATAGAGCTATATTAAATAATGTTTATAATATTATTATTAATAATATTTCTAACCTCCTTTTTAATTAACTTTTTAAATAGTAAGCTAGATATTATAATTATATCTTTTGCGTAGAAAGTAAGTAAGAATACTAAATCTGACTATTTCTTAGCTATAAGGTATATTATAAAATAAGGTTTTTAGCTAAGCTTTAGAAATAGCAAACTAACTATATATCTATAGATTATAAAACTTAAAAATATCAGTTTAGTCTGAAGTATTAAAAGTTAAGATAGTAAATTAGTAACTACTTAAGAAGGAAAGATATTATTATCTTTTAAGATAGAGGTAATATAAAGTATTAGCTATATATTTAGAGGTTTAAGAATAGCTACAAACGAAATTAGAGTAACTATATGGAATTATAAGCCTCTATTTACTATTAGGTTACTTAGAGATTCTTAGCCTGACTGAGGGTTAGTATATAAAGCTATAAATACTAGCTTTTATAATATTATAGCTATAGCTATACTATTATTAATTTTTTATTTATTACTTTTAAAATACTATTTTATCGCTATTAATTAAAACTCTTAAAGACTATAAGGTAGCTTAAGAATATAAGTTTTACTGTAAGTAGTAATAAGAGAATATAGCCTTTACTAGCCTTTTTTCTCTTACTATATATATATAAAAGTCTAGAGTAAAAAGGTTATTATATAAGAGGTATTAAGGTTATTATATATTACTAAAGTAATATTAACAGTATATTTAGTATAGTTATAGTAAACCTCCTCTATAACCTTACATATAGCTTAGATTCAGGTAATAATATCCAGAGAGGAAGCTAAATCTTCCGTAAGGTATAGATATACTCTAAAAACCAGTAGAGTGGATATAAAGCTATTTAAGCTAGCAGTATTATTAATTACTTTATATACTACCTAAAGGAATATTTTTTAAGTGGCAGTAGGAAGCTTTATTTAATAAATCTTATATATATATAGCGGAAGAACATATAGTAATATTTAACTTTACTAATATTATTATATACCTTAATAAATATAATATAAACTGTTAATCTTATAATTTTACCTCTAATTTAAGGTTTTTAGATTAAAAGGTTATTCTTATATTAGTAGTAGTAAAATTGGGAGGATCTTAGTATATATTAATCTAATATACCTTAAAAACCTTCTTTATTACTTTTACTAATAGGTTAGGCAAAAATCAAGCAGTATTAAACGCTATAGTAATATTAATAATATAGAATATATTATAGTTATTAATATAGATAATATTAATAATAATCTTAAAGTTAAAATTAATATTATTCTAAATAGTAAAATAAAATTATAAGGAAATTATACTATATATTTAGCAGTAATAATAATATCTCTTAAAAGCTTTAAGAGTATACTATTTAACTTAATATTCTACCTTATTAAGAATATTATAGAGGTATATTATAGCTGGATATTTAAAGTGGCGGTAAAGTCTCTATATTTCTATTTTTATAAGGTATATAGAGGTAATTATTCTCTCCTTATTAAGAAGTATCTATAAATACCTCTATTTTTAAATAATAAGTATAATCTTTCTACTTTAGTAAAGCTTATTACAGATATTATTAAATATAATACTAAGGTAATCTATATCTATAAGATAGAGAAGGAAGAATATATTGTAAGAAACTATATAAAATATAATAATATTAAGTAGTATAGATATATTAACTATTCTAAATATTATAATAGAGGTAACGTCTCTAAAATATATTATAATTAATTTACCTTATAGAGATATAAGGATAATAGAGGAAATAACTAACTACTTTAATATAGTAAACTAGAAGTACCTAATAGTTAAGAAGTTAGTAGTATTTAAGTTAGATAGAATATCTTAAAATATAGTATTTAAATAGTAGCTTTTAAGTATAAAAGTATATATAGAAGTAATAATATCATCTATAAGTTTACTCCTAGTAGTAATACTTTTAGTAAGAATATAAACTACTATCTAATTTTAGAGGTTTCTTATAATTTTATCTCTATTTAGAATAATAAGTTTCTTAATATAAAATAATATAAAGAATATCTCTAAGGTAGATTCTACAGAATACCTCTCCTTAAAGTTAATATTTATTTAATACTATATAATAATATCTTTATTAATATTAATCTCTAATAAAACCTTAGGGCTATTATTATTAAGGTTACTAATATCTTTATAGCTTATAAGTAAAACTTAATATACTACTGTAAAGTATATCTTAAGGTTAGTAATTAACTTATATCTATTAAATAAGGTATATCTCTCCTTAAAAGTAAACTTTATAGACTAATAATTAGATTTACCATATATATAGTATTTTTAATTAATATAGCTATATATAGTTATTAAAAGTAGGTAATAGTTACCTAGAGTGTAAAGCTATATATATATAGAGGTATAACTATAATCTTAAGGGTTACCTTAAGGTAAGTTATATATATAGTTAGTCGAAAATTAGTTTCTAGCTGCCTTCTAGTAGTTATCTCTATTAATTTATATATATTATACTTTTTAGATTAATAAGATATTACCTACAGTAAATCTTAACTAGTTGCAGAAACTCTGGAAGATTACTATAAGGTTAAAGAGAATTAACTAATATTCTGATATACTATAGTATATATTTATAAGCTAGAGGTAGAGGATATTATCTATTTAGATTTTAGCAGAAAAGGTTTTTTAAATATATATAAGCTTTAAGATTAGAAGCTTAAGAACTTTGTTTTTACTTTTATTAGGATTCTTAGTAATTAATATTTTAAAAAGTAGTATTTTGCTAGTTAGAGAGGTAAAGTTGTTAATTCTTATTATTCTTAAAGTAATTCTTAACTTACTAGACTATTTAGTTAAATATAAGGTTAATATTTAAGTTACTTAAGTAGTTAAAATAAAACTTAAGAGTATTATCCTTAAGTATAATTAAAAATAGCCTTACTTACGTATATTATAGGATACTAAACTTAAAGTAGTAATTATAGAAAATATAGATTTTTAACTTAAGAATATTATAGAAGCCTCTACTATACTTTATATTCTTATTATATAACTTTATGAAGTCTATAATATATTTAGCAGATATATTATTAAAAAAGATAGTAGAGTTAGCTTATAGAGATTATTTATACTACTTAGGTAGCTACTAACTATAGTCTTAATAATCCTCTTAACGTTAGAAAAGCTTTAAGATAGTTAAATAGGAGGTCAGTAAGACTATTAGTTATAATAGAGATCTCTCGCCTGAGGCTATATATATATAAGCTAGCTAGTTTAGCAGTAGGTATCTCTCTTTAACCACTTACGGCAGGAGTGTTACTAATATAGTATTTTCAACTTTTAGTTAGATATTATAGAGAGATAAAGTAAAGTTTAACTTCTCTATAAAGAGGTTATTAACCTACTTAGAATATCTCTTAAAATTACTTATAAAAATAATATAATATTTTAATATATTATTAATCTTATTAAGAGTCTATAAAATAAACTTTTCTTACTAAGTTAGCTAGTATATTACTATAAAAATTTAATTACTATCTTTATTAACTTTAATATTATAAACTATAAGGTGGTTCCTAAAATATTAAGTTATAGAGATACTAATAAGCTACTAAGTTACTATAAGCTAATTCTTAAAATCGCTCTTAAATATCTAAAAACGTTCTAAACTATAGATTCCTATATAGGTATATAAAGCTATTTAGTATACTAAATAGGTAGAAATTTTTATAGAGTCCTTCTCTATAATAGTCTTATAGTTAATATTAAGAATTCAGCTAAAGAATATTAAGTTGAGATATTAATAAAATCTTATAGGTATAGGGATACCTAATAATATTATTATTATAAGCGTAAGGCTATCTGGAGTAGGCGTCTCACTTATAAGAGTTAATTTAGATATTATTATAAAAGTAAGAGAGGTGTAGAATAAGAGAAAATTATTAATATTACTAAATCTATACAGAGAGGAGTAGGAGAAAAGTTTTTAAGAGGCTATATAAGTTTCTTAAGGGGTTAAAGCTAGAGATATTATAAATCTCCAGTACTAAAAGTCTGGTAATAACTTAAAGAGGGTTATTATGTTAGTTAAACACGCTCCTATAAGTAACAAAAATGATTGTAGTTATTAGCTTCTCAGTAGTTATTATTAGGAAGTTACCTTATTTTAATACTAAGGTTAAATGCAGTTATTAGTATCTTAACAGTAGTAATCTATAAGGAGTTAGTATATAATTTAGAGGCTTCTAGTAAGATCCTAAGGCAGGGAGAGTCTAAAGTATCTAAGTAATAATCTCACGATTTTTCACCTTATATAGACCTCAGGCGTAGGGTTTCATAATTACTTTTTTCAATATAGTAAGCTTTACTAATCTATAGTATAGTAATATAATAGTTATATTAACTACTAATTAGTATTAGTTTAATCGTCAGGGTAATTGTATGCTATATGTGATCTTATCGTATGGGTGCAAGCTGGTATTCTGGTATTCGTTATTGTTATTATTATATTATATAGCGTGCGGCGCCATATAAGGCTCTAGATCTACAGCGTGGCAATTACTTACTAATTGCCACGCTGCTAGGCTACAGCTGGCGCCAGGTGCCAAGCACCTATAGCCAGTAGGCTATAGAGGGTATGCTGCTACGTATATAGTAGCATGTATAGTTACCGTATACCCTACAGTATAGCGTAACTAATAATAATACTAAAAAACTATTAAATTAAAAAGTATATATTATAATAATCTTATATATCTTAAATACTAAACTATCTACTAAAAATATCTCTATTTTAATACTTAAGGAAGCTAACTAGTAGATCACTTAATATAACTTCTTTAAGATAGAAGTTAAATTTTATAATCTATAGAATTATCTTAACTTTAAATTAGATACTTAAAAGAACCTTCTTTTAGTAACTTCTTAAAAGCTTCTTATATATAATTTTTCTAAGTTAAAAAATATAAAAATACCTAAAACTAATATTCTAGAGATTTTAACTATTTTTAGTATTTTTAATAAATTTACTTTTATAAAGTCAATTTATCCTAGGATATATTAACTTCTATTTAAGATTTTTAACTATATCTATACTTAGAATATTATAGATCTTATAAAGAAAAACTTAAGAGTTTATATAACTTTCTATAATTTCTATAATATAAAAATTTAAAAATATAAATATTAATAGTTAAATTAAGTTTATATATTACCTTAAATCTATAAGTATATTAGTAATATATTTAATTACTAATATTATAGTTTAAATAAGAATCTTATTATTTTAATAATAAACTTCTATAATTATTTTAATATTATAAATAACTTCTATCTTTAGTATATAGCTACTATATATTATAATATATTTTAGTTTTCTAAACTTAAGTATCTTACTATAAAGATAGTAACTAAAATATAATTTTAGAAGTAATAAGATATTATATATAAAGCTTAAATAGTTAGCTATATTTTCTTTATTATAAAGATACTTTAAATTAATAATCTTATATTTATATTAGCTTATTTACTAATTAAATTATATATTTAAGATTATATATTAATAATCTATAGTTAATTAGATATAATATTATTAAATAAAGTTATTTTAGCTATTATAGAAACTATATAGTAACTTTCTAAAATCCTCTATTAAGGTAAAATTAGCTATAAAGTATTTAATATTACCTTAAAAGCTATAGATAGTATCTTAAACTTTTAAGATAGTAAGAAATATTTTAATAATTTAGATAAATCTCTATATTTTCTCAAATATAATAGAAACTACCTACTTTTATACTATTATTATATATATTTATTATTTATATATAGAAACTAGATATTAAATTCTATATCTAGAGAGAGAATTAAATAATAAATAACTTTAAATTTAAATTTCTTAAAGAAAGTTTAAGATTTTAAATAATAGTAATTATATAGTTAGCCTTCTAGCTAAAATAACTATAATATTATATAGTAAGCTTATTATATAGAAGGATTTTAATAATATCTTCTCTAAAATTTATTTATCTTTAATTTAGATATTTTAGTTTATATCTTTTAAGATATTAAGTTTTTTATAATTTTCTAAGAAGTTTTCTCTAGAGATTATATTTAATATAATATTAAGTTAGTATATATTAAAAACTATAAAGATACTAAGATCTATACTATAATTTTAGAAAGTAAGGAAGTTAAATTATAGTTTTATAATATTACTTTCTATATCTCTCTAGCTATAAACTTTATTCCTTTTTAGTAATTATAAAAATAAGGTTACTAATAAAATATTAAGTTAAATTACCTCTCTTAACTATAGAGAAGTAATTATTTAGAGATTATAGTTATTAATATTTAATATAGCTAATAAGTTCTTAAATATTATATATTTTATAAAAAGTTCAATATTTTAGTAATATAGTTAGTATAATATAAATTTTCTTCTAAATATTATTATTACTAAAGATATATTATAGAGACTATTTAAAAATTCTTAAAAGATAATAAATAACTTTAATATTAGTAGCTAGTGTATCTTAAGAGAAAGCTCTTTAACTATTTTATCTTAGCTATATATAATAATTATATTACTAATAATTACTTAAAGTATAATTAATATTAGCTTACTTAGGGAATATATAAAATTTATAATATAGGTAAGATAAAATAGATTATTTACTATATAGAGCATAAGAGTATCTTATATACTACCTCTAGAAAGTATATTATATTTAACTTTTTTCTTTATTATTAGAGTTATAGTAACTATATTTTTTTATTAATATTTATAGGTAAAGTAACTAATTATTTATAGAATTTTTATTTTATAGATTATATTAAAGCTATTATAACTATAATATTTAATAACTTTATCTTACTTCTTAAGTATTAGTATAGTATTAATATTAAGATTTTTAAGTATAATAATATAGTTTCTAGATATAAGAAGCTAAAAGCTATTCTAACTACTTAAGATATCTACCTTAAGTTATTTATATTATATATATAAGGTTACAATAAAGATATAAAGTATATTGAAGTTATTATTAAAGCTTATATAAGAACTATAAGGTAAGGAAGTAAATTACTTTATAATCTCTAGCTTGAAACTTTATAAATAGTAGTATTTCTTTATAACTATATACTAATAAGCTTTTTAGGCTAGCGAATACTATACTAAAGATTTTATAAAGTTACTTAAAAAGATAATACTGTAAAGCTAGATCTAGCTTACCTTTATATATATAGCTATAAGTATTTTACTCTTACTATAGATATAAAACTTAAATATAACTATTTTACTTACCTTAAGGGGTATACCTTTATTAGCTTTTTAGTAGATTATATTTTAACTAACTAATTTTAGGTATAGAATCTTTTATAAAATAAGGTTATTATAACTTATAATATTCCTTTTAATAAGATAATATTTTTCAATAGGAATTTAACCCCTCTATAAGATAATTTTAAGAGATTTAACTTTAATAAAATTTCTTATTAGCTATAAAAGTAATTAACTATAGTAAAGTTATATAAAGTTAACTTAGATACTTACTTAAACTTAAGTGAAAAACCTAATAAGGTAATTTATACTAAAGATATAGAAAATAGTTATAAAAGCTTAAAGTTTTATACTTATCTTATAGTTAACTTTAAGCTCTCTAAGGTTCTATATAGAACTATAAAGTTTATATTATTAATCTCTCTAGAGTTACCTACTATATTCTTCTATAATTTTATTTATATAGACAAGATTATAGAAAGGTAAGAAGATTAGATATCTCTAGAGAGGGTTAAATATAAGAAATAGATAAAATATTATACTAAAGTAACTGGAAGACTTTTATTTAAAGCTACTTTTTTAGCTAGTATCTTTTAGTTATTTTAAGATACTTCTAGATACTTCTATTTATAGCTATAGAATTATATAAATTATTAACTAGAGAGAGTCTCTAAAGTTTAAATCTTAAGAGAATTCTAAAAAGTTTTTATAAGTCTGAAAGATAAAATTTAGCTATAAGGTAAATTAGATAGTAGAGAGTATTTAAGATATAAAAAAGTAGAAACTTCTATTTTAGAAGTTTTATAATAAAGATTATTATTATTATCTATATTTTACTTATTAATATTTACTTATCTATATATTAAAGCTATAGTAGCAGCTGAAAAAGCTTATCTTAGAAGTTATATTAAATTATACTTCTAGAGTAAGGTTAGTAGGATTTTCATAAGAAGCTTGAAAGTTCTAGGTTACTACTAAGTTTATATTTATAAGCTTAATAAGTATAGATACCTCCTTAAAATTAAAACTTAGCCTCTTATTTATAGAGATTAATAACTATAAGATAACTATAAGATCTATATAGCTACTTTAATAGGTATATTTTTTTAATTCTTTATAGTAATTACTAATTACTTTAATCTTAAGTTACTTTAGTATAATATAGTTAATATGTTTATTTAAGTAATACTTAATAAAGTAGTTTATATAGAGATACTACCTGGTTATTAAAAGCTTAGAAAGATCTACTATCTAAATAAAATACTTTATAGTTTTTAAAGATTTCCTCTCCTCTAGTAGTATTATCTAGAAGTAGGTTTTAAATATCTTGATTTTAAGTTTACTGTAAGAAAGCTATATTATTAGCTTAAGAGGTATATTATTTTCTTCTTTTATATTAATAATTATATACTTTCCTTCCTCTTAGAAGATATATCTAAAATACTTATATTATTAGTAAGAGAGGGGCTGATAGCTTACTCTCTATTGCAACTATTAGTGGATATATTACCCCCTGAAGTATAACTTTAGCCCTCCCACCCCCCCGCTAACTGCTACAGCTAGCTTTAAGTTAATCTGAGGCTGAACCTCTTACAGCTACAGCAGTTAGTATACTTACTCCACATTAACCTTTTTAATAATAAATAACTAATAACTCCTTCTACATTAACCTCACACCCTCACGCCCTCACGCTATATATAATTTAAATATCTTAAGAGATTTAATTACTACTAAGTATAGCTACTCTATTTAAATACTTATTATAACCTCTATATCCACAACCTTAATATCCTCCAGACTATATCCTACTTACCCTCAAGATGAAACTTTACGTCCCTAATATAAAAGTTTTCTACTACTAATATAAAAGTTCTCTACTACTAATATAAGCTAACTTATAATCTCTATATAAATATAGTAGAATTCAGCCTGCTCTTATTAGTAAATAATCTTAATATATTAAATAGATTAAATATAGTTAATATATAAATAATATTAATATAAATATAGATATTTTTAGTGTAACTATATAATATCTAAAACTCTAGTAATTATAATATTATAATACTCTGAAATATCTAGTAACTTATATAGTATATTAATATTAGGATACTCTCTAATTAATAACTAATCTCTGAAATTATTAGCTTAATATAGTAGATTATAAGATAGCTAGATAATTTTCTTCTGAATATCTAGAGTCTACTTGTTAATATTAGTATTTATAATATTACTTAGGTTTTTTAGAAGATATTAATATTTCCTATTATAGAGGTTATAAAAGAATATTTAGAATCCGCTATTATATTACTCTAGTTATAAGTAGCTATATAGATTTAAGGAGAATTCTAATTCTATTATAAAAATATAGATATAGAAGAGCGATAGATTATAAAATACTTAGCTTTCAGCTTTTTATTTTATCCTAATATTAAGAGGTTTATAAAAGTTCTTAACTTTATAACTTTAGTGGTTACTTTCAGCTATATATATTAAGCTCTAGCCTTACTGAGGCTTTTACTATATAGATTATTACTATAAAGTCTTCCTCTACTATAGAGTTAAATATTATAACTAGAGGTATAATTATCTATAATAATAGGTAATTTTATTACTATTTA